>VZTE01005060.1:940065-1033587 GCA_013397775.1 Eulacestoma nigropectus | reverse complement strand
GGGGGGGGGGCGTTTCGCAGGGGATGTCACAGGGGAGCGACCCGCAGACCAGATCACTGAGGTTATTCTGTTCCCTGCCCAGTTTCTTCCCAGCCTAGAGCGAGCCCCCAGACGGAACCAGATTGTGCTGAAAGCAGCCAGTACCTGCCTCAGCTGGGGGCTGGCGTGGGAGCAGGGGGGAGCTGGATGCAGTCGTGCAGAACCCTCTCCCCGGGCCCTTGGCTGCCTTCCCCTGGCCAGCCTGGGGAGGCCAAAGCAGCACCCTGAACTTGCAGTGCAGAAACGAGCGCCCTGGGAACAGCTATGACATTAATAGAAGGAGCTTTGAGCAGTATTTACAGGGCTCTGTTTCCTGGACAATCACGTCTCAATGTCCCTTTCGGCATGAGAAATCCTGCTGTGCCAAGATCCCTCGCCGGGAGCCAAGCGGGGATCCCTTGAGGCCAGGGAAGTTTATTTGCTATCACCAAGAAGAGAAACACGCTGTTGCTCAAGCCTGGCAAGGAGCTGTTCTGTCCAAGCTGCCCATCAGAGGGAGGAAAAGAGCCCGTTTGTCCGTGTGAAATGGGCCGAGAAATCGGTAACCCCAGCGCTGAGCAGGAGGCTGGACTCGAGCTAAGGCAGAGTGTGGCAGTGGGTGCCATGTCCTGCAGCCAGGGCCAGGCTTCCCCCCGGCCCACCAAGTGGGGTGTGTCCCCTTCTCCCTGGACCCAAACGCTGCCTCAGCATCCCCACTGTGGCATGTGCCAGAGGCCTCCCGTCCCTCTCCACCCCTCATCACACTTCCACGGCCTTGGGCGAGCAGCCACGCTGCACAGCCCAGCTGGGCTTTCACATGGCCACAGAAAGCCACTGTCCCCTGCTGCGGGCTGGCCTGACCTACACCGCACCCACACAGTGGCCTTGGGCACTGCTGCCAGATCTGCCTGTGCCTGGACCTGTGCCACCTCCCCACGCTCGTGTGGGAAAATCCAGGGGGAACATCAGGGCCCATGAGTTTGTAACAGGAAAGGCTGTGCCACACGTCATGCTGATGGCCCTCGTGTGTCCCTTCTGGCACTGCTGGGGACATGAATGGCACACGGTGCACCCACCAGCACGGCCGATCCCACAGGAGCCAGCTTCATGGGGAAGGGGCTGAGCAGGCCCCAAGGGCACGCAGGACCAGGCTGACACCCTCCAGCCGGGCACAGGGAGAGCTCCCAGTAATAATTAGCCACTAGAGGGAAGTACAAGGCTGTACAGGGAAGGGTTTGGGCGCACAAGGATGCCCGGGATCACGGGGAATTGCAGTCTGGGGAGATGGCAGCACAGGCCATTTTACTACTCTTTCTTTGGAGTTGGCTCCTCAGCACTCGCTGCTGTCTTGCACCCAGTGCAGGTGCCCATGAGGCAGTGGCAGGAACAGGCACGGGGTCTGGCTGGCCACAGGACTGGACTTGGCCAGAGCTGACTTGGTCCGAGCTGCCTGCAGTGCCCTTGGCATGGAGACTGTGGACCCTGGCATAGAGGCCGTGGTCTCTCCAGGCCGCACGGCCTCAGACAGCACCAAAATAGCAGGGAGCAGCCTGCCAGGCCGCCTGCCAGACAGCATCAACAGTTTGGGCCATTTTTAGCGAAGTGGGGAACGTGTGTTGTTCCCGGGACATGCGGTATCCAGGGCCGGAGGGAAGACAAGGGAATGACCTGGCATCCCGAGGGGACAGCGAACCGGAGCACAGTGCTCGGGACACATCCCAGTGGAGGAGCCCCAGCTCTGGACGGGAAGAGCAGTCTCAGGAAGGGACAACCAGGGGGATGAGGGTTCCCATGGAACTCGGCTCCACAGTGGTGCTGGTTTGATCCTGCTGGGAGAGGACAGTGGTGGGCAGCTGAGGGCTCCAGCCCCATGGCACAGATCCTGCCAACAGGGCCGGGACAGTCACCAACCTCCTGCTGAGGCAGCCTCCCAACCTCCCTGGCCAAAGGAGCTTTCTACCCCTCAAACAACACCAGCAGGGATCTGACAGCAGCACAGCTGATAATGAACCTCTGCTCTATTTGATTCCTGTTTATAGATAGCTAAATATAACCTTGTGCTTATTTTTAATTCTTACTGAAAGCTGCGAGCTACAATCCATCAAGTCAGTTTTGTGTTTTTCTTATTGGCTGGCTTGCATCAGATCCAAGAGAGGAAACATCCAGGCTCAGCACAAGGCCTGTAGCCAAGTTAGGTACTGGCAGCGTGTCCCACACAGGAGAGCTGGTGACCATGGAGTGAAGGCATTGCAGGACTTGTGAGCAGCAGCTTTCTCTGTGCCAAAACACCCCCCAGCCCATCCAGAGCTGCTGTCCCTGAGCACTGCAGCTGTGGGCACTGCCAGGACAGCCCACATTTGGTGGCAGGTTTTGCTTGTCACTGGGCGGATCCAAAGGCATTTGAATTGTTTCCTATCACAAAGCCAGAAGCAGCTCCCCAGATTGTACAATATCTCCCTCTGCAGCAGGAACGGGAGCCAGCACCAATCTGCAAACCAAGTGTGCAACACAAAATAGCCTCAAGCAGGTGTGCCAGGGGTTGTATCAGCTGGGTGTACCCCCAGAGATAAACTTCCACCTCTCTTCTGGGAGGCAGGGATAATGTTTGGGACGATGTTTGATGGACCACTGAAAAATGTATCACTGTGGTATTTCCCTGACAACTGAATTGAAAGACCATGAGGTAATTGCAGCACTACCTGTTAAACGCCTTAGGTCCAATCCTCAACTCCTGGCAGCCTAACAAATAGCCCAATCGTACATTTTGGTGTTCAAGCCGAAAGTTGGCAGGGGAACCAACCTTGTCTTATTCACACCTGGGGCAGAGGCAGCTGAAAACCTCTCACTCTACAGCAAAAGCAGGTCCAGTTTCAGTTCCAAGGTTCTGCTCCTCCATTCATTGTTCAGGAGACTCCGACAGAAACATTGACATTGCACGCACACAAATGCACGTGGCTCTAGAAAATCACATTTATAACAAAACAGATCCAACTAGATCACTGCTATATTTTACTGGGGTTGCATGAGAGATTGTTTTAAGTCTCAACATTGCATGGAAAACCCATCATCCAACAAAAACTAAAAATATTCTTCAAATGCTGGACTAAGGGCTTGACCAAAACAAGGCAGGCAGTATGTAGTTGTCCTGTGGCTCCTCTCTTCTGCACCTTCTCCTCAGGCTTAAAAATTCACTCTTGCTGACTCCCAGCACTACATATAAAAAGTTATTTATGTGCTCATTTATACATCTTTTTAGTCCCTCCAGATAGGCAGGTCTTGAAAACAACTCAGCAATTCAGAATACTCCCATGCTGGCATTCACTTGGATAAGTTTCCTCTCTCACAAGCACACCAGCTCCCCATGCCCAGTTGCAACATCACACATCACACTGTTTTTTCCTGGTATGATTTTGGGAGCTCAGGTTTGCCAAGGTTCCACCTAGCTAACTTTGAACTGCCCCAGGGCAGCTGGAGAGGAAAGTGTCTGCTAGCTAAGGTTCAACCTCTGCTTTGGAAGGAGACAGATACAGGGAGAAAGAGACTTTGTTTTGACCTAAAGCCAAAAAGCTCGATAGGTGGAAAGCCATCCTAGGGCTGAAATTACTCCAGTCATTACAATAGTGCTGGCACATGCTTGGGTGCCTTAAAAAGGAGCTCTCCCCCAGTGCTGCCCTCCCCCTCGGGCAGCTTTGTCCTTCTTTGGTGTGGCAGCAGCCTCTGGGCAGGAATGGTTCTTGCAGTTAAAAGGAGAAGCCCAAACTCATTCCACAATAATTCATTTACTAACACGCTGAAAGCCCCATGTGCGTGCATCACTGCAAGCTGGACACGCTTTCTCCACCAGCCACTTACAACATTTCCCAATTTGCAGAGAGCAGCAGCCTGTGCTGGGCAAGCACAGCCCTGGCTGAGCAGGATCTCACACGGGCTCTCCAGCAAACCACTGCTCTTCCAGTTCCTGTCCAATTCCCAAACCCATCTTTTCCCTGTAAGGCCATCTTCACAAGCTATCCCAGTGGATTATATATGTGTTCCAAAACTTAAGTTATGTCCAGGAAAAATTAATGGGAAAACCCAACTTTTAGGTCAGCATGCGCAATAGCAAATGGAAACTGCAGTGTCTGAGCTGACAGCTCCCCGTGCCCTTAGGGATAGCGATGCAATAGCCAGACCTCATTCTCTAAACAGACTGCAGCAAGCCAACCAGGACTCAAAGCAGCTGGTAAGCATGATTTTTTTTTTCCCTCTCCTTACTAAGTTCAGGAGTTTCTCTTCTTTTGGGCTGAATTGGACAGACTTTTCTGTTTGCAAGAAGTTATCTTTCTCAGAGTTGTTCTCATAATAGCCAGAGAGTATTTTAAACCAAGAATAGCTGATCTCCTTTAGATTCATACTCCCCTTTTTGGAAACACTATTTAGAGAACAGAACTCCTAAATCAAAAAGTAGTCAGGAACAACAGTGAAAAACTGCATGGCTGTAACAGTAAATACTGCACTGGCACCTTTCAATTCACCTCTTTCCTCAAAGACTCCAGGGAAGATTGGGTTTGCCCCAAATCTCCCTGAGTTGCATCAGTTCCTCACCAGAAACCTGCACCACTCACATTTAAGGTGTGAGCCCTCTGGAACAAATCACTGCTGGAACATCAGCAAAAACTACGCTGCGAGAATTACAAAAAGGAAAACGTTTGACATAAGCCAAAGCCTTGGTTAATACCCTTTGAGGAAAATTCTCTAGTGGGAAAACAGGTAGTTTTTGGTCTGTTCTGCGCAGAAAGGTGTGGGGGATTAGAGTACGTAATTTTTATATAGTGCTATCTGAAATTTAAATTCTGAATCATTACGTAGCCCTTAGGAATGGCATTGTTCTCACAGGTGCTACACCGGTTTCTGCTGATAAATGAATAAGCTTCATATAATGCATATGCACTTCTAATGCAGCAGCTGCCAAGGCAATAACCAAAAGCCACCAGCGATACAGAGTTCATCTATTTCTTGTTCATCTATTGTCCAAAAGGTTCGACTGACATTCAAATATAGCAGATTATTTCATGTTAAAATGATGCTAAGCATCAGATAGAAAACCAAAAGGAAATGGGAAAGACCCAGTAAAGGGATGTCACTTCTAATCCAGAGTTGAAGCTCAGATCTAGTAGACACAGCTTAAAACTTCCCCTTTGTAAGACATGCTTATGCCAGAGAACTGCTTGGCTTCTCAAGCACAGAAATCACCTGTCCTTGAGTTAAACTGTAGGGATAGAAGTAGTTCTCTCCTTGCATTTCACAGCGCTCTTCTCATGAGAAAGGAGAGCACTGAGTGTGTGATGTGTGTGCACTGGTGCTGGGGAGGGCACGGCTCCGAGCCCTCTGGAGCAAACTGGCCAGGCAGCTGCCAGAAAAGCTCCCTGCAGCCCTGCTTTGGGCTCCTCACTCCTGCACTGCTTGTGACCTTACAGGAGGGGGTTATTTTGCACCAGTAGAAGACCTGGCTGTGGGGCACACCACTAATACTGAAATGATATTTGAGTTCTAGGCAGCACACCAGAAAGCAGAACTAACCCCAACAAAATCACCAAAACACAGCTCAAGAAACACATTTTTGAGCCAGATTTTTATGCATCACCACCACGTTTTAACACAGTTAGGTGTCCCCAGAGAGCCTGTGCTGATTTTGGAGGGGTACATGCATGTGCCTGAGCTGGAGGGGACCCAGGCAGGGGAGCCAGAGATCCCTCTGCTTGGTGCCAGCCACTGGGACATGGCAAGGGGGCCATGCCGCAGTGTGATCACTGTGCACACCCTTGCTTAGCAAACCAAGCCACTTCCAGGATTTACAGACATCAGTTTCACTGGTCCACGCTGGTTCATGGACAATCACTACTACATCCCTTGCTGCAAAGGGGCATTTCACTTCCCAAAGTGCAGGGACACAGGAACGTCGCCTAAGGCTCAGGCTGTGCCCACCGGACCGCACAGCACCCTCAGCCCCAAAACTGCCCCCAAGCCAGGGCGCTGGCCCCATCTCAGAGTGCTGTGTGGCTGCTGGATTGCTGGAGCCTGCCTGGGTGGGCATGGATTTGGGAGTTTCCTGATTTTACGTGTTGGGCACCGCCCACCAAAGCCATTAAACAGAACTTTTAAGATTTTTTTCAAAGCCCCTTCAATATCCTGCAAAAACTGCAATCATGGCAACCTCTTTGTTACTGTTGTGGTTTAACCCCAGCTTGCAACTGAGCCCCACAGAGCCACTGGCTCACCCCTGCTACAGCAGGATGGGAGAGAGAGAATTGCACTGGTAAAAGTGAGAACACTCATGGGTAGAGATAAGAACAACCTAATAACTGAAATAAAATAGTAACAATAACAATAAGAAATTGTCATGGAAAGGAAAATAACAATGAGAGAGAAATAAACCCCAAGAAAGTGATGCAAATGAAAACAGTTGCTCAGCACCAACTGACCGATGCCTGGCCAGTCCCCGAGCAGCAGCCTGGGGCCAGCCTTACCCCTGCTTTATAGCTGAGCATGAGGCCATGGTATGACATATCCCTCGGGTCAGTTGGGGTCAGCTGTCCTGGCTGTGTCCCCTCCCAACTCCCTGTGCACCCCCAGCCTCCTCACTGGTGGGGTGAGGAGCAGAAAAAGCCTTGACGCTGTGCAAGCACTGCTCAGCAATAACAGAAACACCCCTGTGTTATCAACCCTGTGTTCAGCACAAATCAAAAGACAACCTATGCTACCCATGACAAAGAAAATTAACTCTGCCCCAGCTAAAACCAGCACATTTCTTTAGCTTCCTTTGAAGCAATTACACCAGAGCTAATAAAACATTATTTAAAATACGACGTTTGAATAGCTTGCCTAGGAAAATCAACCCTGCAAAGAAATTGCTCCAGAATATTATTTTTTTTGACAATTACAGAGCTAAGGGACTCTAATTGCCATGCTGTTGCTCACTTTTTATTGCCTGTTATGCCACTTACAATGTTAGGCTCCTAACAGGATACCTTTACTGTTCCAGAGTATAAACTCTGCCCAGGGAGCAGTATCACACAATAATGGTCACTTTAAAATATCTTGTGTTCTAAAACCCTGACCCAAAGCCCACCAAGGGCTGGGAGCACAGGACAAAGCCAGGCTGGCTGCAGGGTGTCACCACCAACCTGGTTTCGAGCAGCTGCACTAATTGCTCTGACCAGCAAAGCAGCCAGATTAAAGAGAAATACAGTCCTACAGTGCCTAAACACTGCACAGTTTGTCTTCCTGTAATCAAAAACCAATTCAGATGGAAAAAACTCCAGTATCATAATTTCATATGGTGGCTCAGAGGAGCTGGGAAGCCTGGCTGTGGTTTCTGTTCGTGGTAGGTTGACCCAGGTGAGCAGGCTGTTCGTGCAGTGACAAACCACCCCTGCCTGGCTTCAAGGCTGTAGAGGGTTTGAGACAGGCTCTGCCAGACCCGTACCTTCCATCGGCTGCTCGCTCACCCGGGCAGGAGTCAGGGCTTATTGTGGCTAATTGAGGAGTTCTTTGCAAGGAGATCAGCCACAGACACCCTGGCATCTGCCGTGCTCGGTCCTGAAACATCCGTGCCTGTGCACAGAGCCCGAGAGTGCTGGAGGAGTAGCTGGTGTTTGCTCCTCTCTGCACTGGATGTGCCCCTGGGGGCCCAGCTTGGCTCACGGAGCTCACACCAGCAGCTTGCTGGATGCAGAGAGGCCCTTGGGGCCAGCAGAACTGCTTTCCTTCAGATGTACTGACTCAAACTAAAGTCTTCTTTGCCTCTCTGTTTTTTGTGGGGGGAGAGTGTTCACTTTTTTTCCCTATTACCCTGTAAGTTAACAAAGCAATTTTCCACATCAGGAGCCAACGATGAGGGGCCTGGCAGGCTTCCTGCTGTGCTCGTTGCTGCTGATGGCCCTCCACTCCACAGGGGTGGCTGCCCAGGACACCCAGCCTGACCCCAAAATGCCATGTGCCAATTGGATGGGAGGAGCGCCCGGCTACCCTGGCCACAACGGGGTCCCTGGCCGGGATGGGAAAGATGGAAGAGATGGACTAAAGGGAGATAAAGGAGATGAAGGTTGGTGAGGAACAGGTGGTATGTCACTGCTTGAGTCCACAGGCAGCCCCAGTGCCAGTCCCAACAGGTTTCATGTCTGGTGGGTCCATGCCTGATCTTTACCTAGATGGCTTTTGATTATTTCCTGGGGTGGAGATTCCATAACCCAAGTCAAAGAGTTTGGTGTGGGGTTTGTTTCCCCAGTTAATGATGTTTTTTCTGACATGCTGCTCTCAGCAGCTCTGCACACAGGCGGGGTGGGGGGTGAGCAGGGTTTCCACTCATTGCCTCAGCTTCTGGGGGCTCTTGAGGTGCCTGAGCCTTTCCTTGGCTCTGTGCTGCCGAGCAGGGCTCACGCCACAGCCCCCTCAGCACTTCAGTAGCAGCCGCCAACACAGTGCAAACACAGCTCCCAGTCCCCGCTCTGTCCTGCAGGTCCAGCAGGCCCCAAAGGTGAACCAGGCCCAGTAGGAAGCCGAGGCTTTCCCGGACCTCCCGGCTCTCCTGGAATTTCTGGAACCCCAGGGCAGAAGGGCAAAGATGCTTTTGTCCACCGCTCTGCCTTCAGCGTAGGGCTAACGGAGCGAAGCCCTGCCCCCAACGTCCCCATCCGCTTCAGCAAGATCTTCTACAACGAGCAGGGCCACTACGACCCCAGCACGGGCAAGTTCCTCTGCAACGTCCCCGGCACCTACTACTTCGCCTACCACCTCACGGTCTACCTGTCGGACGTCAAGGTCAGCCTCTACAGGAAGGACAAGGCCGTGATCTTCACCTACGACCAGTTCCAGAACAACAACGTTGACCAAGCGAGCGGCTCTGTCCTGCTGCACCTCAGCTCCGGGGATGAGGTCTGGCTTCAGGTGTATGGGAATGGGGACAAAAATGGTGTCTATGCTGACAACCTCAACGATTCCACTTTCATGGGCTTCCTCCTGTACCCTGACCCAGATAACTACTAAAGTAGGGGGTGCTGCATGGAAAAGGATGAGGTGGCTTAACCCTGGACGTGTCCAGGGGCACTGGCGCTATAGCTATGATGTATTTACTAGAAAATTGCCTTTTGCAAGGGCAACGATTGCCAAAGGGGGACCCTTTCTCCTGTGAAATCCGGGAGATCATACCAGTACTTCCATGGAACCAAGAGTTCACTCCTACCTCTGCTCTTGCTTTCCTGTGGAAACCTCAGCCCAAAGTCAAATACCACTCCTGCCATGACATGAAAAAGTAATTCTCAACATGGCTTAACCTTTTTTTAAATTTAAAAGTGAGAAGAGAAAAATTGGTTGCATTTAAATATGACATTCTTAATCTCCCTTTTTTAGCCACCTAAATTAATTTAAACCAATTGTAGGAATTTTAGCCAGCATTTTAAAGTTTGAGTAGAAGAGGGAAAGTACTATTCACAAAAGCAGAGTGCTCTTGTTTTCAGCTGGAACAGACGGCTCAATTTTTTGTAACTCCCTCTTATTAGGGCCTTTGACTTCCACTCCTGGTTTGTTGTCTCCCTTTTTTTAGCCCAGATCTTTGAGTATATTCAGGTTATTAACTTCCACTGATTTTAATCCTTTGATTTTCCTTTTATGTTTATCCCCTATTTTTATCTCTAATGCAGACAGCAGGCTGGTTTAGGGCAGTGTTCTTCTCTTGTGATTTATCTGAGAAGCCTTATGAGCACCAGTGAGGCCGCACCACAAAAGCAGCCCATTGACTGTGTGGTTCTGGGGGTCCTGAGGTGACCACAAAGATCCTGTCCCATCTCCCCTCTAAATAGCTCCCAAGTGCACCCAGAAGTTGAGATCTATCAGCTGTGTTTCTACTTTTCCAGGCCCTAAGTGTGCCATAAGCCATGGTTTGCCCACCAGCTGGGCAGAGCTTCAGGCGGTGTTGGAGCCTCCCACGTGGAGTGGGCTCCTGGGATGAATACCCCAGGCCCTGCCCCAGCTCTGGGCAAGGTTACCTGAATGCAGAAGAGTGTTAAGGCTGGAATTAACGTCAATCCCATCAAACTGCTCTCCAAGGAACTTGCTTGACTTTTAGCTAAAAGAGGATTTGATGGTTTCTCAGATACATTCAAAGAAGACTCCTGCTGCTAAGCTTCAGAACAAGCTAACACGAATCAGAGCTAATGCAGTATTACAAGCACAAAACAGCATTAAGAGCTTCAACTGAAATTACTTGCAACAACATTTTCCACACTCCAGTGAATTACCACACTGCAAATAAAAAACAATAAAAAACTCTCTCAATGAGAATGTTTCCACATTTTTGTGTGTGTTGTTGGGAAGGACTTGAAGAAAGGGATGTACTCCTAGCCTCACCAGGCAGCCCAGGAATTTTTTTTTCCAGCAAGGTAGGCTGGCAAACACAGGGGTACCCCGCTTTTGCTTTCTCAAGAAACACTCCACACTTAACTTTCATCAAGGCTTCAGCATCTCACCACCTTACATTGTATTGCATCCTTTTTGGATGAGTTCTGGTTTTCAGACTGTTTCCCCAACTAAATATCCTGAATCCAGCCTAAATGGCCATCCGAAGCGAGGGCCTCTGCTGGCCCTGAAGGCTTCAAGCACACTGGATTTAGCAAGGGTGAAACTGATGCTCAATCTGGTCATGCTAAATTCAGAGAGCTGGGAAAAACCCTGCTCTTATTGTGGGAATTAATGGGAAGGGAACAGGGCAAAGGTAAAAAAAAACCCCATAAATCCATAAACAAAAGGAGATTTAAAAATGCAGCATTTGCTGGATCAAAGGTGTAAGAGGCTTAAATTGAAAGCAGCAAGTCAGAGCTTTTGCACAGTTTTTTTTCAAATGTTGTCAGATGGATCTTCAGAAGGCAGGCAAAACTGAAACAGCCAGAGTACTAAGAAGCATTTGGGATAAACATTAGAAGGCTAAGTTTAAAGACTAGTTCCCAAGAGGGAGCCAAAACAAATTATTGCTTTCTTTGCTGCCATGCAGCAAAAGCAAACATGCTTACAGCTCTGTCCAGTACACCAGCAGTAAGAGGCTTAGACCTTGGGAAAAATTTTAAAGAAAGCCATTAAGGCACTGCTGTTCCGTGTACTGACTCTTCCCCCTTCTCAAAGACACAAACACTGAACTGCAGCTTCACCATGATACTCCAGGAGAGGACCTGCATTGCTCATGCATGTCCCAGGCAGGCACCTCAAAACCCAGCAAACACAGCAGCCCCGGCAGCAGGCTGTGAGCAAGGCAAACACCCACTGCATGCAAACAGGGGTCAAAGCCCTCCCTTGAGGGATTGGGACCGTTTTAAGAAGTCTTTCACCTCAAATCTCTGTAAGATTCTTGCTCAGCTGAGACGTGCACTTTCCCAGCAGGCACCAGATTCCAGTTTAAGCCACCTCCCATCTCTCCTATAAGGCAAATGCTCCCAACAGAGACTCACTCCATGAACAAAGCAAGCACAGACACAGGGAGGCAGAGAAGCACCCCCACCTCTGCCCCACTGCCACCCCACAGCTGCCCTTTCACCTCTGTTCCTGCCTCCTGAGGCTGCCCAGCCCCTGCAGGGGTCTGCATGAGGGTCTCAGCCAGCCAAAATGTGCTGACAAGCTTCAGGAACAGCAGCTGAGCGTGGCCATCAATCACCCTGGGGAGCCCTTATAGCCCTGCACCTCCAAATTGCTGCATGTGGGGTGGATATCAAACCTCCACCTCGCCAGCTCTGCCACGTCAGGGCCACATGGCCAGGCTGACCCTGGTAGCCCATGGACAGGGAGCTGCAGGGCACCGTGCTGGCCTTGGGCTGCCTTCAAGACAGAGCTGCAAATAGGGTTTGTGGGGACATTGAGGTCCTGGGGGATGAGCTCAGGGGAGTTCCTAAGGAATCTGGCCTTTTTCCATTATAGAGGTGCTGTGGTTTTACTGTCCCTCCATGCTTCATAAAGCCACGGGAGGGGAAAACCTGGCCAACACAGGCGCATCTCCAAGGCCTGGGCTGGCTCCTGAGGATCACACTGCATCAAAACCACAATTATCTTGTAACAAAAGAGTAAGAATGACACTGACATGCTGAGAGGGCACAGAATCACCTGCTCTCTAACAAATTTAGCTGGTTTATTTTGTGGTTTTTAATCAATCCTGACAGTAGATGCCTTGTACAAAGTTATGTCTCACTATTTACTGCCTCTCTGGCTGTGGCAGGTTTAAATGGATGCTTTTCCCTTTAGAAGCTAATGTACTCTTAGAGGCAGAAAGCAGGAACACTCCCCAATGAAAGATTGAAGTCACTGCACTAACAATTAGGGAGAAATAACATGGAAAGCTGGAGACAGCTGGAGAGACTGGCCAGTCTCATCCAGCAGGGAAACCATCTGTAAAAGCATCCATAGCTTTCAAACACAATTATAGGCTGGTCCTAATTGTACTTCAACCCCATGTAATCACTTGTGCCAGTAATTAATTGGAATACAAATAGCAGCTGCACTAAACCGTGAAGAGCTACAAGAAAAAGATAAATTGCTTGCAAGACTTGCATTTCTGACGTATAAACTCACTAGAGGGTTTTCATCATGGAAGCAGGCAGAGGGATTAGGATCAAGTCTGACATTTGGCTAATCAGCCGCTCTTCCATACAAGAAATGCCATCAGATTTAAAGTCTTTGAAATACTGTGGATGAAACCAGAGCATGGCCAGGCTGCCAAATGTTTCTATGACTGTATTTGCCCTGGGTGTAGGTACCTGATGAAAAGACTCAGTCTGCCATGGGACTGTAAGTCAGCAAACCCACCCTCAGCTCATCCTAGGATGATCTGCCCAGCCCACTGCTCTTTGAGAACACTGTCAGAGTTCCTTACATGGAGGTGCAGTTCATTACCCTCCAGCCAATCCAGGGGGAAGGAAAGGTTTATTCCCAATGAAATGGAAGCATTAAATGTCAATATCTATTTCTTCCTGCAGGGATTCCCACCCTCAAGGCAATCTGTGGGATCCCTCCCATAAAGCAGGACAGATTTATGGAGAGGCAACAGGGAGGGAGGCAGAGAGATCACACTTGAACACAATCTCTAATTCTCTTCTGGAGTCAGGCAGGGAAGGACAAGGGGTTTGAAGCAACACACCCAGCTCCCTCTGAAAATCTGGGCACCTGTGAAAGTGGAGCTCTGCCTAAAAGAGTCAGGACAGCCCAGCTTCTCTGCTCCTTGACAGGGATTTCCAGAGAAGCCATTCTAGTTCTGTACCATGTTTTGGCAAGTGTTATAAAGCCAAGGTGGATCTGTCATCCCAGATGAGGCACAACACAGGGAAGGTGATTCCCACAGCACAGCACCTGTACCCCAGTGATGCAGAGGCAGCTTCGAAGCAGGAGGAGACCAGAAGGCCACAGCTGGACACTGCTCAGCAAGCTGCACTGGGAGTTGAGGCGTGCCCTGACTAGGAAGCTCCCTGACAGGACAGAGCCACTGTCCCGTGACAGGAGTCCCCCCTGAGGTGTCCTTGCCAAAGCATCCCCAGCCGGGACTCCCTTCGTGGGGCAGCTCCTGTCAGCACCAGGGATGCTTTGTCACATTCCCTTGGCAATACGTCTCCCCTTGCCAGGTCACCCTCCTCATACACACCGTTCTCAGCTGTGCATCTGTTTATTGACAATATTCAAAACAGAGTCCTTTCTTCCAGGAGGCTTTAGGTTTACATGAGTTTGTACAAGATTACCTAAGACTTTTTTTCATAAATAAGCAAGCAGCATTCACAAAATAGTCCTATTTGTGAATTTTAAAAACTTTAAAAGACACTGCTCCTGTCTCCCTCTGCTCTGAACTCCTTATAGCAGCTTGACTAAAAGGTTTGTAATATGGGTCAGGATTCTAACCCTGCTGCTTGGCAAAGGCCAACGGGCAAATATAAAAGGCAAACTAAAAAAATTAATAAACCTGAAAGCAAAAACATGGAAGCAAATCCTTGTGCTCAAAGCCACCTCTGCTGCCAAGGACTGACCTGCACTGTGCTTTTCCAAAATATCCCTGATGTGACGCTGGCATTCCAGCCCCATCACCAACAGGGACTCAGAGAACAGGGCTACACTGTCATCTGCCCAGCATGTTCTCATGTGCTGAACAACTGCACACTGAGAGCAGGAAGATGCCTGCCAGCTTCTCAACACCCCAGGGAAGCAGGAAGAAGTCCATTTATTCATCTAAATGAATTCCTTCTTTATCAAGAAAAATACCTTCCACTTCAATTATTGAAATAAAATATTAAAAGGAAAACTTTTAATTCCCTGGAAGTGAACTAAGCAAAAATCCACCAAGGAAAACCCACTATTGCCACACTAGGTCTGAGCTTGCCTGTTCCTGCTCATATGAAGAGCAGTGGAGCACTGGATACTGGATAACCTGGAAACCAGCTCAGAAGCAGCACTGCAGAAATATTATACACAGATGACAGCCAGCTTCCTTTAGCATGGCAACTTTCTGTCCCTCACAATGACTGGATTCTTTTCAGCTCAAAACAGACTGCACATTCTTAATTCCAAAGAATGTACTGGGACAGTCTGCAGTTCCCTGCAAACAGAGCCTTGGCCTGTTGAGAGTATTGAAGGGAACAGGCTGACATTTAAGTGTTTTGAAGCAATTACTTTTCATCTGTGCTGCTCCACTGGCTCCACCCTTCTAAGGCATTTCAGCACTTGGGACCTCATCCTGCCAAGTCTCAGGCAGGTCAGCTGTATAGATTGCCAGCTGTCCCACTGCAGTCACTGGGACAATTCACAAATCTATTCAGACTAGAGCCTTTACTTGGACGTTGAAATACTGAGCAGTACCCAGCAGCTTATAAACTAATACCCATCAGTCTAAATGTGTGCATATTGCTGTTAGAACAGCCCTGTTCCCTAAGAAACACGTGTTATGAGAGGTGTCAATCTCCACAAAAGGGACAGGAATCAAAGTTCAATAAATGAATTGGCCAAGGCAGTCAAATGCCCTTTACATCAATTTTTATTAAATATTTTGACATCTTGTGATTATTTTCTGACAACAGGCTGATTGCCCACAGACTAATTAGACCGAAAGCCTTGACAAACGGTAACACACAATGTGAAGCTGAGGGGCATTTTGTTCTTCATCTAACACCATTCCAGAGGGAACCCAAACAAATTACAGCTCCTGATGGAAGTTTAACACACTGACAGCCCTCTTTAGAGAGATGATGTGGTACACACCCTCAGCCTCACTGTGCAGGAGGGAACTTCATACTCCAGACAGCTACAAAGATGCATGTTTAGCAATACCTCATCCCAACTCTGCATGCTCCTTCCATTTCATTCCACCCCAGGAGACCCACACAGGTATCAGATTGAAGGGCAAGCTCAGTTAGCAGGACAGCAGCTGGGAATACCCAAGAACCCGCAGTACTCACAGTTAGCTACAGCCACAGCAGCATTAGCTGCACACCCAGGAAGTTCATGAGATTCCACAGCTTTCTTCATAAGGACTTTGATTAACCTAAACACTGTTAAACGCTGCACAGATTAAGTTCCCTCCCCACAGAAACACATGCCATACCTCCCAGGTGCCAGCAGTACTATTTATGCTGCTTTTCTACATGAAACCCTGAGTTTCTGGGAATCTTCACAAAAAGGTGTGTTAGCTATACCTACCTTGAATAGAGTTATGTCCTACCAGGATGAAAACTCCTGCTGGACCCAGGAGCATTATTTGCCCTCTACCCAGTTCCATGGAGAGAGTTCCATGTTTTGATCAGGTGAGATGTTACAAAACTAGAACCACTCACTGTTAGTAGCTTCAAACCAATGTTCACTGAGGTTTTTGACATCTTTAAAGGAGAGAACACCATCTATACTGAAGAGCAACTGTTCAATGTGGGTTTGTATCACAGAATATGCTCCTGCTGCTGTGATCAAACTTAGAGCTCAAGTTTCTTACAACTTAAGGAAGCAAATAAAAAACAAAGAAATATGTTCAAAACATTGACAAGGATGTATTCCAAAACCAAGATGACCATATTGAGGAATCAGCAAAAGCAGATAAAAGAGCAGAGGAGTAGAGCTGCTTCTTGAATCTTATTTCATCTTTTGCACCTGCCCAAAATGCTGCCTCCGTTTCCTGGCAGCAACTCATTTCTCAAAACCTAGTTTGGAGAAAGCACAGCACCAAAGCCAGACAGTCCAAGCACACTTGCCACCACTCAAATTGTTTTACCTTGGTCTCAAATGAGGAAAACTGGAAACCCCAGGCTGTCAGCACAGTGTCAGGCACCAGGCAGAGTAAATGTCAGAATGCTGATTTAGAGTGCACTGCATGATGAAACACAGGCTGTTCAGAAATCCACAGCAACACAATCAAAAGACACCTAAATCCTACTGGGTTTACTGTGCTTACATTTTTAAGCTCACTGGTCAGAACAGTTACTGTTAGATTTAAGATTTCCTTTTTAAAGGCAAACTAAAGAAATAAAAACGTGACAGAAGTATGAAAGGGTTTCACTGTAGGTAAAATTTAAGTAGTGTGAAGTGTTTTAAGAAAGATCAGTCACAGTATCAAGTTTGTGATCAATTTATGGAATACAGATTGCATTTGAGATTAGATAGGATTACACTCTTGACTCTGAAAAAATATACTAAAAACTCACCAGTTCCTTTCATTCTGAGATTCAGTTTGGTCACTGAAGGGTAAAAATGAAACATTTCTATGTTCTGAAAAACTTACGTCAAAATCTGAACTAGTATTTCAACAGCCTGATTCATATCCACTATACCTCTAAGCACAAGTAAGTGCATTAGCTTCTGTAGGAAAAGAAAATAATTTTAAGTTTCTTTTTCTATAAAGTACAATTTCAACAATGAAATTATATTTTTAAATCCAAGCATTCCCATGGTCTGGGCTCAGGACATTTCTCTGCTTAACATATCAAGGTGAAATTACTTTCTTCTTCTGTGTTCCTTAAATTGAAAGTGAAGTACTGATGGTAGCTCTGTGTCTTGAAACAAGAGACAACCTACACTCTTCTCAGTGTGACCAACAAATGAGTTGGACTATTCAGAACAAGCAACCATCTTATCCCGAAACAATCCTTTATTGTGGGATGAACAAAACTTTTCTAGGCAGCAATGTGCCCTACTGCGTATCTTTTATGTAATATCCAAAAGCAACAGCCAATTATTTAATACCAAAATAATCACTCTAAGGGAGCTCAGAAGACAGCAATATCTACTTTCAAAGTGAAAGCCAGAGAGAGGGCGTTTTCTTCAGTATTTTATTCAATAAGCACATCTGCAAATAAAATTTCCAGGAAAATCTACACACAGCTTCCTAGAAACAACAGTGCACAGTTCCCTCCTTAGTTGTCTTTAACCATCTGGTTTTCATATTCCCCAAGCAGCTTATACAGGTTTTTTTTTTTCCCCCCTCTGCGATTTTCCCATTTTGATTAATTTAATAAATAACGGACTGCACAGGCGATCCTAGAGAAAAATCCACATCTCAGCACTGCATAGCTGGACAACTAAGTTCACTGGATGTCATCGTCATCAAAGAGATCTTCAAAATCTAGTCGGAAAAATAAGACAAAAATTAACCTCAAGTTTCCATGTTACAAATGCACATACAAGTACAGTACTTCATTACTTGGATTAAGGACAGAAATAAAGGTGAAGTCAGTGAATGAGATTAGAAATGTATTAGAAAGGTAGCATCAGGGTGAGAAGAGACGGCAAAGGCAGGCAGACCCACACACATGCTCTCTGTCATGGACTAATTAAACTGCTTCACCTGCACAGTTTGCTGGTAAATGCACAAAAGCAAAGCTTCAAAAGAAGGGCTTTTATGAAGTTGTTAAGTAGCCATCACAAAGGGGCTCAAGCATGAATCCCAGAGTCCAGAACTGAGCGAGTACTAGCTTTATGCATGCAGCAAGTCTCACTGGAGACATTCCTGCAGAATTCTGGCTTTTGGTCGTAACATCCAAGCACACATCCCTGAATTCTGCAGATTAATGAACTGGAATTTGTGTTAAAAACCCCTTCCTTAAAAACATTTAATTGCCTTAAAGGTGCCAATGACATTTCTGTCTCAGAACACATCTCCCACTAGTGAAATGGTTCTAGTCACCTTTAGAAGTACTCTTAACTACTCAGCTTTGCATCTTCTTTGTATACTGAACATAAACTAATAACCTAACTGAATACAAGTCTTTATTCTTACAGAAGGCAGTTTACAAGTACCGTACAACGAATTGAGGATGAATCCTTATTTAGAAGAGTCCTAAACTACCAGTGGAATACAATACCACAATGTGATGGTAGAAATATATGGAAATAGCTACTCCTGAATATGCTGGCTCCAACAGACAGCTGGGTGTCTCCCACAGCTGCTGAGAGTAGAACTGCCTTTTACTCCTGTATTCTAAGTCTTGAGCAAAAGAGAAACATACTTTATTTTGGAATTAACACCAGTTTGTGATCTTAACACTAGTACAGCAACCAGATTTAATAACATCTAAAACTCACATGTTGAAATGTCTAAATGTATTTCTTCAGAAGCGTAAAACCCCCTTCAGCACCCAAGTGCACAGTGCTGTATCTTCTTCCTCTAAGTGACCCAATATATAGCTCTTTTCTCTCAAAGCAGCTGTAAATACATATGGGCTGAGAGAATTTGGATTGTTCACCCTGGAAAAGAGAAGCTTCAGGGTGACCTAACTGTAGCCTTTTAGTACCTGAGGGAGCCTACAGGAAAGACTGAGAGAGTATTTACAAGGGCCCAGAGTGACAGCACAAGGGGGAACGGCCTCAAACTGACAGAATGTAGGTTGAGGTAGTTGAAAAAATTTATTCCCTGTGGGGGTGGTGAGGCCCTGGCACAGGGTGCCCAGAGAAGCTGTGGCTCCTTCATCCCTGGAAGTGTCCAGGGCCAGGTTGGACAGGGCTTGGAGCAACCCTGGGATAGTGGAAGGTGTCCCTGCCCAGGGCAGCGGGTGGAACGAGATGATGTTTAAGGTCCCTTCCGTCCCAGGCCATTCTATAAGCCTGTGATTCTCTAGTCATGCAGCTGACTTTCAAACGCAGGTATAGTATATTATAAGTATATTAAAAACAATGTTTTGTTTTCGTTTGGATACGTATGCAGGTATACTTTCAGAGTTAATGAAGTACCCGTAAAACTACTAACACTCAGAGACAAATTTTTAAAGTCCTGCTCACGTGTTTTTACATGCATTTGCACCGTTTAACAGAAGCTATTTGTTACGTGAACAGACCAAGGCATTTTCCCTTGTAGCGATCAACACGCTGAAACTTCCAGGAGAGGAAAACCCCCCATTTTACCGCTCCCACCCGCATCCTGTGGCACTGAAGCGCTCGCTCTCACACCGCTCCCCAGAGATGTGGCCAGCGACAAGTTCGGCCACCACCAGGCACTAAAACCACGAGAGAGAAGCCAGGCGAGGTTTAGCTGCGATAACCGGAGCACGGCGGGCCTTACCGTTGAAGAAGTCAGCGTGCACCGCTTTCTCGTTGGCGGCCAGATCCATCAGCAGCCCCGTGCTTCCCCCTGCCTGCGAAAAGCAGCCGCTGATCGCCTGCGCGCCGTGGCACCGCAGCCCCGCCAGCGGCACCGGAGCCCCCGCCTCACCTCATCCAGGTCCACGTAGGGGCCGGCTCCCTCAGGGAACATCTCGTCCACCGCCGGCTTCATGGCGGCCGCTCCGCGCCCTCACTTCCGCCGCCGGGGCGGGGCTGCGCCGTCGCCATGGCGACCAGCCCGGCGGCCGCCATCTTGCTCCCCCCGCCCTCGTCGCCATGGCGACCAGCCCGGCGGCCGCCATCTTGCTCCCCCCTCCCGCCCTCGTCGCCATGGCGACGGCGGGCCCCGCGCCCCCTCAGGCCTGAGGGAGGCCGCGCCTTGCGAACGAGGCCGCCCTTCCAGCCCCCAAAGTGAGTAACTCCTTTACACACCGAGCGTTAAGTAACTCCTCTGCACGCAGAGCAGTCTCCCGAGAAGAAGCTGAGAGCACCACCGGTAAAAAAAAAAAAATAAAAAAAAATCTCTCCCAAAACCATGCAGCAGAATGGAGTTTATTGTTTCGCACAGAAGCATAAACGGTAAAAAAGAGACTAATTTAAAGCCTGAAATGCGGCATGCAGCTGCAGTGTCGTTTAGTGGCTGAAGCGCAGTCCAGGTGTATCGGCTGGCGGTCAGGTGTTCACTCAAACACCCTCACAAGAAATGGTTAAAAAAGAGACTCATTGAAGCCATAAAATACTGCACAGGACCGTGGTATCACGAAGCAGCTGAAGGCAGCCCAGCAGTGCTCACTGGCAGACAGGTGCTCACCCCAACACCCGGGCAGCAGCTCGGGCGAAGCTGAGCGAGGCACTCAGTGCTCGTGGTCGGGCACGTGGTAGCCAAGGTGGCTCCCAAAAGGGAACTGGGCAAAGAAGGTTCTGGCCATGTCATTGATCCTGTTGTAGGCTCCCAAGGTCCGGAAATATTCCACATAGGACCAGAAATCATTGGATGAGAAGGGCCAGTACGGCAAGGCTGCAGCTTCCCGGTAGAGATCTAAAAGAAAAAACCCAACCAAAGTAAAATACTGCCGATTACTATAATATGAAGTGCTTTTGCTGAAAGGTTGGGCCTGGAGCCATCATGGTTTGGGGTTGGGAGTTCCCTTTGGGGGCTGGTGTGCTCCTCTGGCAGAAGAGAGGCAAGGAGAGCCATTGACCCCTCTCCGTGACCCACTCTGCAGAAAATAGAGCCGGCGTTCCCTGCTCCAGAGGCACCAGGAGTGACAGAGCGGGACAAGATGCGGAGCAGGAATGAAGGGAGACATCCACATTTATGCCAATTCAAGAATTCGTCAGGCTGGTTTAATTTCTGGAAGGCTGCTGGTTATTTCAAAGCAAGGAGCAATTGCAATTGAAAGCCATTTTTCCTCATCCCACATAATTTGCTTTGCCCAATATAAAAATATAAGGAATAAGGCACCACCCTCTATGCCGTGCCCTGGCAGCTGACTGCACTGCCCACAGAACTCCCAGGGACTGGGGCCATACTTCCCTGACACTGCCTGGAACTGCAGAGTTGTGCCTCTTCTCAGGGGACTGTAGGAAATGAGCTAAGGGGATGGAGAGGAAAGGTTTTGCCACTTGGGAGACAGCTGCTGCACTTGGGCCTGCTCTGGCAATATCAGAACGTGATATAGTCATCGAAACAAGATTTCAGCAGGTAAACAAAATCAGTTCTGAAAACGCAGGAGCTGACCACCCTTGGGCCCAAATGTGGGCAAACAGGGAAGCATATATAAAATATAAACAGCAGCTGAGACCACAGTCACAAATGTCTTTCTGTGCAGCAAAGCTATGCACAGTATTTTATTTTGATTTGAAGCCCACTTAGATAAATGAAAATCTTTCCACTCAGCTTGGGGCCAAAGTCTTTAGCAGGAATTAGGAGCCTTCAACAGTCTTGTTATCAGACTTTTTACGGAGTAAAGTTTGCAGTGTGCAGGCACAGATGGCACATAACAAACCAAATGAACCAGCCAAATGCTGTCCACAGAGAGGGACTCACTGTTTATACCAGCTGACCTCAGATTCACTTTGCAGGCTGCTGCTTGGCCCAGTGTGAAAGAAAACAGTAACTGCTGGTAATGAGAGCAACAGGACAGTGCCTGAACAGGGTTCTCATTCTAGATTGATGCAGGCTCTCCTGACTGTCTCAAAAGTTGCCACAAAAATATTTGCTGTACACAAACACAGATGACATATTAAAAAATATTTTAGAGGCATAAAAAAATAGAATGGAGCATAGGGAAAAAAGGTTTGAATTATAAGTAATCATTTTAGACCTTATTCTGTATTTGTCCTGTTCATATCTGTTATAATACTCTCTCTGTATATTTGTGCACTGGAGATGCTGCTGGCTGCCCTGCTGGTTAATTGAGATGTACACCAACAATATCTGCAATAACCAAGTACTGCTACTTCTCTGCAGCTTTGTATTCAGACAGGATTCTGTCTGAAAAGCCAAAGAGAGGTTAAATTATAGAATCATCAGTAAGCCAGTGTAAACATCATTAGGGTGTTGAGGGTTTTTTTAATCAAAGGCAAACACTAATCCAATGGACTAATCACACGAAGTGACATGAACCACAGGGTAGCTGTGCTAAGGGATTTATTCGAACATTTCTTTAATTAGATTTGTGGCAATTTGTAAATTTTAAGCTTTTTGTTATGAAAGTCGCTATCTCTTGCCAAAAACCAGATACACATACAGCATTTTTGTTCAGGACAGACAAAATTCTCAGATGTCCTATACATTTATCAGTCTGGTGCTTTCCAGTTACGATTCTGTAAAACAGAATTAGTGACTTGACTGTAACCCCTTTTCATTTTAAGACTGGATATTAGCTCTATTATTATACATTAATATGTCACCACCTTTTAATAAATTCAAAAGGATTTTTTTTTTAATTCACTATTCTTTCTCCAACAGAACTAGTTGAAAGCTTTTCCATAGTCCACTGAGATTAATAAGCATTCCTGCCAAAGTCACTGCCTGGGCATCAAGTCTGGGACTTAAAAATGACTTTCCTAATTATTAGTGATAGAAAGGAAATAAAAACACATTAGGAATTACCATCTCCATCCTGGATGGATCGGGCATCTGTAAACAAAGAGGAGACGCATCAGTACTTTCTGTTAACGAAACATTTTCCACGTATAACTGGAAGCTGACAAGTTCTTTAATGCCCACATAGGACCCTCTGCGTAGCCAAAGGATTTTTGTTTTTTGAACAGCAGAGCAAGGAATTCCCCATTTGCAATCAGCCAGTGCTACGAACCAACTTAGTCTGGCTGTTAGTCATAACTCACAGCCTGAACAGCTGGGATTAATATGCGAGCAATACAAACCAGAAGACACTGTATTTGTAACAAAGTATTTCTGGCGGCTTGAAAAAATAAACAAGAATAAATTCAGCAGTAATCTTACCTGTTAGCATGTTCATCAGCATACAGAAGAAAAATAAGCCAGTAAGTGTCATCTTGTCTGCAAGATACCGCTTGTGTTTCTGAAAAGTAATCTGTGCAATTGAGGATTATTACAAGAGATTAATAATTATGCAAACTCTATTATTTCTTGTTTTAATAGAAGCATACATTCCAAAATAGATTCTAGTTACTAATTTAGGCATAACAAAATCCAGTTACATTTCTTACAGCTTCTGAAGTGCAACACAGAGTATTAAAAAACCATCAGTCCTGAAATGTGTATTGATGTTTTGGTTTTAGATGGCGCAAATCCAAAAGGTGCCTCTGAACTGACATGAAATTAAGTGTCTTTGGAAATGTTTGATTTTGTGGTTAATTTAATTTCACTTTAGAAATTACCTCTCTCTTCCTCTTCGTTTTTTCTTCTTGCAGCTCTGAGTCAGCTACAAAACTCCAAAAGGATTTCTATCCTTGTAAAATAGCAGTGCTTTGTAAGGAAGGGTGGGGGGGAAACGTCACTGAGTTACTACACCAATCTGATTTTGTCTTCAGGTATTTTAACTGCTCACATTTGCATTATACTTCAGCACTGCCCATGGAAGACACAACGGAGAGTTTCTGAGAGGAAATTACAATCAACTTTGGCAATAACACTTGTTTTTGGAAGATAGAGGGAAAAAAATCCAGAAGCAAATTCAGTGATTATTACAGTTGCTGCCCTCCTGAATTTCTTTCTTCCCCTTTAGAAAAATAGATTTTCAAAAGTGTTAGTTGAGCAAATTGCTAAAAGGATATTAAGTTCCCTCTCCAGCTCAGTCACAAAACCCAGAAATCCTTGACACTGCTTTATGTTCTTACTTAGGATCCTTAAAATCTAGACCTTAAAATGTACACGGGCACCAGGTGCCCACTAAAATCAATTGGGTTACAGTAAGTAAAGAAGGAGGTCCCTGATGACTGCAGCCGTGCTGATGGTGCAGGTGCCTTCAGAGGGTCGATAAGGTGCACTGAAATGCATTTTCACATTCTACTGATTTCCTGGAAAGATCCCTTTCCCACACCAAGCAGGTGCTTTGGGCTCCAGCCTGTGCAGGTTGCTGTATGGATCCAGCACTTTGAGAAGCCTGGAGGAGAGACACAGTTTGGAGAACATTCAATTGACACATACATCTTGATTGATTTTCTTTTAGCACACAACCCCTGTTGGCAGCAGGTGTGCTCAGGGACTAAGCTGTAGCAGAAAGTGTTCTGTGTGAGGATTTCTGTGCTTCTTGACGATGTGGCAGTTCAGGTCATCTTGCCAAACCTGGCAGCTATTTCCAGATGGCTCCTCTCTTGAGAGGAGCTACTGAGATGCCAGTGCAGAGCTCCCTGTGCATGTTCATGCTGTGAGATCTGACTGTACAGATGCTGATCTGAGCTGCACTCTCTTGCTGGGCATTTTCAGTCGCCTTTATGGTCTACAAAATAACTTCTGTGTCAGTTCTAGACACCTGCATTTCCCAACTGTGTGTGTGGGTCCCGACATTGGTGCCTTTGCTGCACCACATCCACCCATCTGCCACAGGAGTACAGGGAAAATCTGCGTACTTACAAAGTCCTGGAGCAGAGAGACCCGGGTGAGTGGCCTTGCAGGAGGACCCAGCTTGGCTGGAGTTTGTTCCTATCTACATACAGAGTTAGATAGTTTTGCCAAGAATTAATTCAAGATGTTCTGAGCAAGGGGAAAAAAAAGGGTGCTTTGTAGCACACTAGGCTGTGCCAACTCTTGTGGAGGCTGAAAAGAAAAATATTATGAAAGCAGAACCTGTTCCATCTTTGAAAGGCTTTAATCCTCCTGCTTAATATATTTTTCCCAGGCCTGTAGGAAGGGTCCCTACATGAGCCACATTCTTGCAGCACCTTGGCCCACTCACCTGGGTTGCAGCGGCTGTGGGTGGGAAAAGGCACTTCCTTGCTTGGAGTCCTGTGGTGCATCCATGTACCTGGGCCCACCCACCAGCACTGCCTGCAGAGCCAAACTTTCCCTTGCACTGCCTAGTCTGCACATCCTGCTCAAATAAAAAACCAGAAGCACTGAGGTGTGCTGATACACAAGAGTTATCAGCTGTAATTGAATAATTGCCATAAAGCTACTTCTGTGCACATCCATCAGTAGCTTTTTGTTTTGGCAGTTGATAAGCCAGGTGTAGCTGCAAGTGGGAGGTGGGATAACATGTTTTGGATGATGACAAGGAGAATAATGATGCTCCTGATGCAGCCACATCCTGCTGCTCTCCCCTTGAGATATTAACAGTGTTGTAAGAGGATGACAAAGTCCCAGAGACTATCAGATTCAGGGTCAATGCGGTCACAACGTAGTCTGCTACAACACTGGATGATCTTGGCAGGATTCACATAGCTATTGGGCTGACATACACCTTTACACCTACCTCCTTTACAGCTTATTCTGTCTTGTGAAGCTTGGAGTTACCCTCTTCCAGAGCTAGGAGGATCACTGATCTGACATTGTGTGACAGTCTTCTAACAATTACACGCTTGCAACTTAATTCAAATCAAAATTTTCCACTTGCTAGTGCACATATTGGAGATGTGAATAAATTCTCAGGGTTTCCATGCTAAAGTAGGTCTAGGAAATGATAAAAAGACGAACAGAATTAGCACTGCAAACAACCTGCATTACAGGATACAACCTCTTCTATCAACACTTCTGTTGCTGTACATGAGTACTTGTCCCAACTGGGTCTGTTTTAAACACAACATTGGACTAGAGAAAAACTGATGAGTTCTCATCAGCTGCTTGAAGGACTGTGCCTGGTGGGTTCAGTGTGCCAAACAGTGCACAGTGTGCTCTCTGGCTGGTCCCAGAAGACATGGTGCTCTGACTTGCAGCATTTGTAACACCCTGCAAGCACATTCATTTCATCCCCTCTCTTTTTTTTCCCTTTTCTTTCTCTAGGAGCACTTTCCTTTTTTCAAACTCAACACAGAGGGCAATTAAAATAACAGCACTGGATGTCCAGCACAAGCGCTGGCATGGATCAGTTAGCAGAGCCCTCTGCTAACAGTTGCTGCCCTGCAGGCTTCTTCACTGCTGAGCAGTAATTGGAGATGCCATGGTGCCCACAAATGCAAATCTTGCTCAGCAGCAGCCACATTTCAGCAAACACTGCAGCACTTAACAGGGCAGCTGCCTAATGAGTTCAGTGTCTTAATTTCTACTTATTTTGGAAAGAAATTTACTGTTCTACTCTTTTTCAGAACAGCCCATTAGCTCAAAATGCCGTTATTCCTGCTGACAAGAAGTTCTTTGGGTTTTGTACTCTAAAGTTTGGATAAAGTTTTTGAGCTAAGGCCATTCACTCATAAAAGTTTTGCTACATGATAGAAAGGGCTGTTGTTTTTTCCTACCCACCCATCCCAGGAGGATCCAGTCAATATGTACTTTTTGTAGATGGCTCTCAAAGCCAGAAAATCCCACACAGAGCTGTGTCAGGGACAGAAATCAATCGGAGCACAGAGGACATTCCCTTAGGAATAGGGGAATGCAATTTGGGCAGCACAGTTGTTTGCGTGACTCGATGGGGAGCAGTCCTGGAGCTGCCAGCCTGCCTTCAGATGGGCCTCTTACTAAAGGGCTGTTTTACCCAGAGCCAACCTCTGTGGAGCAATTCAGCTCTCCTTGTCGATTAACTTGAAACAAAGATAAAGGAACACATAAAAGCAAGTTTATGGATGCCTTTGTTTTCTCAATAGCTATGTTAGACTAGTATCACACACACAAAAATCTGTAATCCTCCAGGCATGGAGAAAAACCCTGTACATCATTTTAAAAAGCCAGAAACGTTCCTATTTAATCAATAGGCAAAAGCAAATGCATGCAGAGCTCCATAGGAACTTATTTAAAAACTAAGACTTACAGTTGCATCTGAAGTGCTTTGCCCTTGGGCTGAGCAGACAAAACGTTCTCCATAGGGCTGCAACCCTTTTGTACATCAGAAACAACTAATGACAGCGATATATTGACCAGCCTTAAAAACAACAAACAACAAGTGTTTGATTAGTTCTTCCAGCAATTTGTCCAAAGAACGCAGGTCAAAAGGAGATTCCTGTGATGAGAATATGCTTTGCTCAGACAGGCGTAAGGACCTCACAGTACCAACAAGCTGAGTAACAAAGTGGCCAGTAAAAGTCAATGTAAAATGATGTACCTGTGTAAATTTCTCCCACTTTCAAGGCATGTGGTTTCTGACCATTCCCACTCAGAAACTAGATTTGGAGCTACAGAATATAGTTGTAGTATAATGTTCTTTAATGCTCAGTCACAAACAAAAAGATAAATCAAATAAGAAGACAGGAAACAAAACCCATAAGGCATCACTTTGCCACTGTGCCAGTCGATCCCATTTTGAATACTGCCTGCATTTTTGGTCTCACATAACAGAAGGTCATGATTGAACAAAAACAAGATACAAAGAAGAGAGTGAGGGGAATTAGCAGACAAGGACCAGCTGAGGCTGACTGGGGACTCTTCAGGCCAGCAAAAGGATGACCTTGATTTCTACCAAGAAACACCAAATTAGTCTGGCAACAGCTTATTCAAAACAAAAGGTAGTGGGGTTTGAAACAGTTCAGCTGTGGAATGTCTCGTCATGATGTATTATCAACTACACAGTGTCCTGGCTGCAGTGTCTGAGCCTGGGGGCAGAACTGCACTGCGCTTTTGCTCCGTGTCTCACTCCTCTGATACTCTCTGCTGCTGGGCCACGTGAGCTCCCAGGCTGACCCTCTGCTTGATCTTACAGTCAGTTTTACTGAAATATTACGTATTTCCAGTTCTTGTGAACAGACAGCTTCCCTGCCAGCACGTGGCTTGATCATCCTGGTAATAGTAGCCCCTGGAAGCAACTGAAGGGAGACAGAGCAGATGGATTTGGATAGTTACAAAACCATTAACAGAATAACTGCAGTGCAATTAGAGATAGCCCAGTGAAAATGAACCACTTTCAGATGTACTAGAGCTAATTGTGAAGGTCAGCGTTACAAACCATAGAGTTAAGGAGTAGCTCTACTTTTAAATCAGTCACACTTAAGAGCCAACAAGTAACTGCATCTCCTCATTTATTCAATTATCATTTATTCAACTTATCATTTTAACCTCGAGCTGAAGAAAGGTTGCATTTGTAGATGCAGATGAGCTTCCAGGGCTTCACAGGTAGCAGGCAGTGCTGCATGCAGCAGCAGATAGTGAAAGCAAAGGAGAGCAGTTTCCCTGGCTTCAGGACTAGTGCAGCTTGCCTCCCAAGGAGATGTTCCTGCCAGGTATCCCAATGCCACTCCCCAGGAACATCCTAGCATCCTCAGCTCGGCCCCACTGTGCCTTTCCCTCCCAGGGCAGCACTGCCAGCTCCAAGCACCAGGTTTGGCTTTCTCCAGGGTCCATGCGAGGCTGCTGGCACAACACAGAAGGCTGGAGCTCCTGCTCACCAGTCAAGCAGATGCTCCCGAGCCAGCAAAGAACAGCTGCAGGCTGACTTCTCCCCTCCTATCACCACTGACACCAACACATTTTTTCTGCCATCCGTCTGCAAATTTTCACATGAATGACAGGAACCTCACACCCACCCTGCCACCCAAGAGGGTCAGGATTTAGTGACATTTCAAACTATTTTTGCTAAAGGCAAAATGGAGTATTAGAGCCAGCAAGTCCACTTGGTTTGTTGCATCTTGTTTCCACAGGAGACACAGCTGGCAATGGCTGTCAGCACCACAGAAGGGACGTGGCAGTGAGGAGCACTTGCTTCCAAGCAATTCTGCTGCAGGGAGAATGAGAGGCAGCAGCAACTACATTCTAGTAGCAGGGCATCCAGGACTTGTCCTCTCCCTTCCTGCTCCCATATTAGGCCTAAGCTTGTCCAAGGCACCTTTTTGGAGAAATTGGTCAGTCCTTTGCTTTAGCCTTACTCAGCTATTCAGCACAGCCACAGATGACTGAATTCAGGAGGGAATCTAATAAACTGGTCACCGAGTGACAGGTTTATTCGAGAACTCTCAAGAGAGGATATATTTTTCCCATTGCCATTAAGGTTAGATGTATCATAGCAATAACCTCCCCCATTTTGAAATACACTCACAATTTTTTCAGATTGATTGAATGCTCCAGCTGCACTTAAGCTGTTAAGCCATCAGCAGCTGTTTATTGTTTTCATTTCACAGAGATGTTTCTTTAAATAAAAGTGCATTAAATATTTCATTACCAAAGTTAAGATTTTAGTAGGATGAATAGAAGCTTCTTTACACCCAGGGTCTCGTCTTCCCTTTGATTCATATGCCAAGGCTACTTCAATATCACCAGTTATACCTGTCCACAAGCAGCTCTGCCCTAGGGATAATAAAATTGCTTCACCAGATTGATGAAGAGATGAGCTTGATTACAAAAAATCCATCACAAATGTGAGCAAGTTGCCAGTATATTTGATACCAGCAATCAATGAGACCTGTTAGTGGATGTATCATTGCAGCAGTTGCCGGACCAGAAGCCACAGAGGCAGGGAGAAAGTGCTGCACAGCACCCTGCCATGCCAGCAGCGACCTGGCCACCCAGAAGCAGGGCATTAGCACAGGGAGACCATCGAGCTGTCAAGAGATTGTTTCAGCTGCAAGTGGGGATGCCTACATGTGAAAGAGACTTCTACCAAGGAGGCAGGTTCAATATATTGATCTGGGTGGTGTGGCTGAGGAGTGCAGTCACCCTGTGTGCTCCCTGCTGGGGATGCTGCTCAGCACTGCAAGCAGCACCCACATCCTACCTCCCCTCAGCCTTCCAGCACTCAGTGAGACAAGCTCAACTTGTTTAAGTTTAACAAGGGCATTGATGCACTGGAAGGTACAGCTGAGAAGCAGGGAGGATTTGGGAACACTCTCCTCTGTTTTCTCAAGGTCAGCAAACCCAAGGAACATCACATGTGGGTTGGGGAAGAATTGTTCTGTTTATCCACCTTACAAAGTCTTGCTGTTTTAAAGACTGACAGGGTGAGGACTATCAGTCACCATCCCAAAATGAAACAGCAGTTACCTTCTGCCCTAGGTTTTCTGGGTAACAGTGATCAGTACTAATACTGCAGTTGGAGAACAAACCCTGCACAGCTCTAGGAGCTTGTTAATTATGGTTACTCAGAATATTGCCTCATATATTGAAGGCAGAGATTAGCCTTTTAAGTTAGTGGCCTTACCAAGCTTCTTTGCAGAGATGATGATTGAGGTTCTAGCTTGGACTGAACTGCTAAACTCCAGTGCAGCTGGACAAGGCTGAACCTATTATAAAGGGTGACCAAATAAATTAATCTTTAAAACAGCATTGTTGACACTCAAATTCGTTGATGCATACAGTTAAACACAGGGAAAGCAGTTCTTGCCTGCAGCATTTATTGCTATATAGTTCATAATTCGATGATCATAGCTCATGTTTGACACATGACTTTGCAGTCGGTTTGCATCTCAGACTCTGACCTGCCTCACCATTCCGTTTAATGCCATTTTTGCCACTATTACTGAAGTTCAGCCCTGTGCACGGGCAGGGCAGCCTTACCAGGGTCCTGGCACAGACCTCACTCCCTTCACGTGAGCCCACACAACTCGCATGACGCGGGGACAGCCGCAGTTACTGGCACTATGGGATCTGCCCGGGAGGCTCCCCGGCGGGACCGAGCCCGGCCCGGGGCTGCTGCGCGGGGCTCCGGCTCCCTCTGCTGTCCTGGGCCCGGGATCCCCGCTCAGACCCCGAGGCTGCTCGCACGGGCAGGGGGCAGAGCCTGCTCGGATTCAGCACGCTTGCAGTTTGAATAAAGTCGGGGTAAAACGTCAGCTGCACCAGGAGATGGATAAAAAAGCAGGACCAAAGTCATAAAGGTGAAAACCCCATTTCAGCAGATCACTTTTGGGACTGAAGGATATAGCAGTTTCTGCCTGTATAAAAAAGAACTAGGAGCACTTTACATCCTCTATGCAGGCACTACTCACCTTTATAGCAACAAGGGGGAAAAACAACTACTGCCACATTCCCAAACCCCCTGCTCCCCCCAGTTAGGCTCCATCAGCCATTACAGAAAAGCAGTACTCACCCCAGCCTGCTATGGATTAGCATCTTAAATATACAAGCAGGAGCTATAGAACAGAAACACTCATAACTCCAGCAGAGCCAAAAAACCAACACTCCCACAAAAGAGAGCATAGGATCTGTGGCCCTGGGCTGGGCTTAAATACTTCCTGGGACCATGGGCAGGGGTGTGGGAGGAGGCTGCAGGTGAAGCTGCTTGAAGCCTTTAGGGTATATCAGTGCCCTCAGGCCCCTAGCAACACGTTTGTCAGTTAAAGGGAAAACTGCTGAAATTTTTGTAAAGAAGGTAATGGATGAATTAGGAGAGGAATGGTGAGGGCAGTGTTGCTGGGAAAGTTCTAAAGCCTTCCTTAGCAAGCAGATTCAGCTCCTGGTATTGCTCCTGTCTTCCCACGTGACCCTGGAAAACAATGAGGGTACTTACATGTTTATCAATACATTTAGTCTACAAGCATGATCATATCTATTTTTAAACCCTTTAAAATGTGCTGAGTTTTAAACTTGCCTTGACTTGTGGCTTATAGGGTTGGTGGGAGCTTAAGACAGGCATAATAACTAAATGTGCTGCCTAGGGACTGAATCAAGGTGATTTCTTTTTGTTGCCTAAGCTTCTATGCCCGTGATCCCTCCTGTGGCCTTCCCGAGGCAAATGTGTGTGAATTACATTAGAAGGCAAAGGGGACAAAATGCTGCAGCTGCCAGGATGTGGTGGATTGTCTCACCCAGCATGTGGGACAGTTGACAGAAACTGGGCAGGCACTGTCAGGTGTTCTTGGGAGAGAAGGGCAGGAGTTTTTCTTTTAATGCTTGATTATTACCAGTGCTTTGATTTTCTTGGTCTGGGCAACATGTGCATAGTGGTACATCCCAAACCTCCCTTCCCATGAGCACTGTCTTTTTGTGCAGCTGGTGCCTGAGTGCTCTGCTGTCCTTTTCCTTTAGTAAAGGTGTGATTCTTGTGCAAGCACATGCAAAGCACAGCTGTCATGAAAGAGTGTTTTAGGTTGCTCAAAGAATCACTGCCAAAGGTATCAGCAAAAGCAGGTTTAATGTTAAAGTGAAAACGTGACAAAGTTTATTGACAAGGTTCACTCTACTGCTTACATCCCTGCTGGTGTCTCTGCTCCTTTCACCACTTCCATCCTGTCCGTTAGCAGGTGTGGAAAAAATTATCCTACACCACAAACTTCTCTTTCTTAGCGTAACCACCCTGCTACATTAGTTTCTGACTCCCACTGAACAAGATACCAGAATACCCCTCACCCTTTGTATAAAATGTCCCTGCTCATTATGCAGCTTTCCTTTTGCTTAGCCTAAGGGCAGAGACTTTTCGTTTTCCTCTCCAGTCCCCAGTGTCCTTCCTCCCCTCATTATCGAAAATTCTTGTATGGGAGATAACAAAGTCTCATCACCGTCTCACTGCCTGAGCCAGCACAATTCCTAATCCCTCTCAACCTGCCAGGGAAGCCAGAGCCTGACACACGTAATCCACTCCTGACCTCGCCAAAACACTGCAGGCATGATTAACTATCCCCACCACGCACACCTCCCTCCCCCAGCCCTCCACTCAGTCAGAACGGCCAAAACTGCTCCACGAACTGCTCCCACCCCTGTCCCTTTGCCAGCAGCTCGTAAATGTGAGCCCACCCTCACATCAGTGCTTTTTGCCTTTGCTTTGAGTCAGGCCCACCTCTCTTCCTTTTTCTTGTTCTCACATGCTTTTTAATGCTTTTATCATCATGCTGATGATTAGATGCCCATTTTCATCTGCGTGAAACAGGAGGACCCAGCAGTACAGACTATAAATCCTTCAGCATGAAGTATTTTTCACTCTATATGTGTATGTGTGTGAGCTTGTTTGCATGGGGTTTTTTTTTCCCTCATCTGGAAGAGGCACAGCTGTTATTTTTGTATCAACTCTGAGGCAGATAATATTTCACATATTGCTTATCAAAAAAAAAGGCAAGTGTGGGTACATCAAACTTCTGGAGGCTCACAGAGTTACATTTTAAAGTTTACAGACATCTCCATATGTGAACTTTGGCTTCATTGATACAGCACTGCCTTTCTTCTGAAGCCCTCAAGATGCTCTAGAGATGCAAAGGGCTCAGTCTCCATGGGGCTGCCTCTGACCTTCCTCCAGCACAGCCCTTACACACGTGCTTATGCAATGCAAATGTGTGAGTGCAGGCTTTAAATCAAATAAAAGCCTTTTTTAAAGCTTTAAAATAGAAATTATTTAAATGTGCTCCCCCTCCTTCCCATTACCTGCAGCCTTCTCCTCATCCTTAACAAAAGATTAAAAAGAAATAACAGGAGTCGTTACAATGGAAATAACAGGTTTAATGTAAAACCCTTGACCATCCTTATCTGTTCTGAAGCTGTAAAAGTAAGCTAAGACTTTGTCAACTTATCATCCCTTTCAGGCCCCGTGTTTACATCACAAGGAACTTAGAAGATGATTTATGGAAAATAAAGAGGACTAAAAGACAGCCTTGCTAAGAGCAGGTGAGACCTTTCTGAGGGTAGATGAGTGTGTAAGGTGGATGGCAGCAAGGGGAAATGCCCAGGCTTACTGACACAGGGGTGAGGTGGGCACAGCTGCCAGAACTGGGAGAGAATGCAACCAGCACACTGGGGACCCAAGAGTCTTCCCATTGTGGTGTGGCCATAAATCCTCAGTAGTTCTGGAAACAGCTCCACAGTGGCCCAAAGCCAGGCAGAAAAGGTGTGGAGTACTTAGCTCTGGGTAACAAGGCAGGCAACGGCTATTCCTGACAAGCCCTGCAAAGCAAGTAAGCTAAACACACATTCACATGCCTGATTGCCCAGGGATGGGATAGTGGGAGGTTTTAATTAAGTACATGCTTTAATGTCTACTGAATCATGGCTTCTGCCAGGATTTAAGGCAGAACTTTAGATCTCCAATGTCTTCACCCTGTGTGACATCAGGTAACTTATCCAGATGATTGGTTTTAAGCCTTCCAACAACTCCATTCATTCCTGTTGGATTGCTCCTGCCTGCCAACCCCTTGCAGTCAGCTGTGCCAAGCTCCAGCTAGGGAGGCTGGTGAAGATGGCACTAAGAAGGGAAAAAACAAAATTCAAATGAGGCCCGAGAGAGCCAGGCTCTATTTTGAGTTCTGTCACAGCTTTCCTGGGTAACCAGAGGCAGTTCATGCTATTGCTCCTGGCACTCAATTTGCATCAGTGTATGTGCTGCAAGATGATGAACATGGCAGAAGAGTCATAAATTGTTATTAATAATGCCAGGCAAGGGCAGAGCCAGCAGGAAGCCAGACTGGGTGGGATTACTCTAAACCTCATTCTGATGTGGAGCTCTGTGCTAGCCTGCAGCAACCACACAAGATTATTTTGAAGGCACTTTTGTTTTGCTTTGGGTCAAGGGTTGATGGTGTTCTGAGAGGAGTTTCTCTCAAGTTCTGCAAGGGCGAGGGAAAGCAGCCATGAACATGATAAAAGGCCAGACAAGGACTAAGCCCCTTGCTGGCTTCAAACATAAACGCATCCTTATAAAAATAAGGCCGTTTCCTTGTAACTGGAGTGTGCAGGAAGTTTGTTTTTATAAGTAGAAAACAGAACCTGTTCTTAATGAGGAACACTTGCCCATGGCCAAACATCTTGTCAACAATGGTAATTCTTTCAAGTTCCTCTGCGCTTGTGACATCCCAAAAGAATTATCTTCTAAGAAATATGATCAAAAAGTCCGTAAAACCCAAACAAGGAATTTACTGGACAAGATTCTAAGAGCAGGAAATAGGAAAAAAATGAAAGCATAGTTAAAAAAGAAACCTACCATAAATGCTACTGAGCCATAGCAGCAGAAAGTGCTGTATTGATGCTGACATCAATTGCTTAGGGAGGGCTGGGAAACCCTTCCCAACAGAAATACATATGTCTTTCATTATCTGGTTCAGCCATTGAGGAAGACTGAACACCCCAGTGACTGCTCGTGTCCTCCTGAGGATGATGTGACCAAATTTGGGAAATGTGCAAAGCCAGTCTGAATGTATGTCTAGTGCCAAAGGCAGACAGGAACGCTCAGAGCTTCTGGGCAGGCTTAGGAGCTGTAGCTTTTCATCCTAGAAAGTTGCACACTGAAAGTTCAAAGTAGAAGCAGGAACTCAGGGCAAAGAAGGGGTTCAGGGCAGAGCCCCCAGTCTGTGTTGTCAGCCCATCAATCTTCATCTCCTTGAGGAATGATGCAGCTGTTTTGCTGTGCCACCCAGGTAGCCCATGTCTGTGGGGCACAGAACATTCACAGCTCACTGTCTGTGTTAGTGAGGTAATCACAGGGCCTTTTCTAAGTCTGTGACTTATGGGTGCAGGCTATAGACCAAAAAGAAGAATGTTGTCATCACATGTGTGGGGGAAATTGGTAATGGGCAGACTACTTTCAGAAATAATGTATGTGATCAATTCTCAAGATTCAACATATTTTTCTGCTATTCTCTTAGAAACTCCTTTCCAGACCTTAACTCTGTGTAAGACCTGCAGAAAAAGAGTAATCTTTGGTGCCAAACAAGTGGCTGTGTAGAAGTCTCTAGTTTGCTGCCACTGTGAAACCAGTTACATTTGGGGACTGTGCACTCAGGAATTATCACCTTCTTATTTTTGTTACTCCCTCCTATCTCGTTCCCTGGAAGGAAATGCAGACAGAAAGCCTGATTATACTGAAGCCAGAACATTTACCATTAACTTTGCCAGGATTTCACCTACTGTATGGGTCCAGTGCTTAATTCCGTGTCTGTGTGACCTGGCCAATGCTCCAAGGTACACTTTTATCAACTGAAGCACCACCAGTGCCATGGTTGTTTGCTGAAGTAATTTAAATTAACTCCATAATGCAAGTCAGGGAGGGAAAGATAATACAGGTTGAAGGTTGCAGCAACTTGATTCAGTTCAGCTACAAAAATGACAGACAGCCCCATCTGACTTGGAACTCTTTGAAAAGTGCAGTTCCTTGTGCATTACACTGAAACAGGCTCGTTATTATTTCATGAGCTAGCTGGCCATGGTGTCACCATGGATAAACAAACATGGGAAAATCACTCTGACCACTTCTCAGAATCTTATGCTGCAAACCATTTGTGAATGTAAATATTAAGGGTGGGAAAACCTCAAAGTCTCTGACCCCTATTTCCAAGATATGGCATCTTGTGAGAATTGGTTACATAGCGAGAAATTTGAAACCTTGACAACTTGGCTTCAAAAGTATTTTTTTAATATACATCATTTTCCTGTCACTGAGTAGGAGAGAGACAAGCCTCTTCTCCAAAGCACAGTTCAGGATTAAAAAGAACCTCTGTAACCATGGGAAATTGTGGGCCAAAATGCTGCTTTGATTTAAATAGTAATAACTGTAATATTAAAATATAGCATAGGCATTTCTATCTTTAGTCACCTCCCTGGATCTAGGATGGGGCTTGTTCCTGTCAATGTATTTATGCAGAACTTAGACTCATTTCCCTAGTTTCACCTGAATTGCTGTGTTCTGCTCCCCTTTCTTTAAAACTTTACGCTTCACTTTCTTATTCAACTGCTTTGGGGTTTAAAAAGCCTACATACCTGAATACAAACCAAATTTTTTGTAGCTTTGGTTCTGCTTAAAAAAACTGAGAGCAACAGAGAGTTAAACATTTCATCAGCAACTGGCAATTTGCTCCAGACCTCACCCAATCTGGAGCATGTGTCTATAGGGTAAGACCCTCCTGGAAAGGACACTCAGCTGGGCTGTAGCAGTGCTCTGTGTGTCTTCCTTCCTGGGAAAGGCGCTTTTTTTGGCCTGGTCTGTCATCATAGCAAGTACCATGTGCCACAGTCACAGACCCAATCTTGAAACACACTTTGAAAGTTGCCAAACTGTGCTGCATTTCCTTGCTTCCCACTGACAGTCCTAGTTGTGCCCTGCCTGTGTGGGACACCTGAATGTCTTATCTGTAGGAAAGAATTTCCTATCATCAGTTATGATCTGATCTTGAGAGTTATGATCTGATCTTGAGAAGGAAGGAAGGGAGGAAGGAAGGAATGAAGGGAGAGAGAGAGAAAGAAAAAGTAAGAAAAGAGAAAGAGAAAGAAAAAGAGAAAAGAAAGAAAGAAAGAAAGAAACAAAGAAAGAGAAAGAAAAAAGAAAAAGAAAGAAAGAGAAAGACAAAAGAAAAAGAAAGAAAGAGAAAGAAAGAAAGAAAGAATTTTACATACTTCAAAAACTGATGCATAGAAATATTCATGATTAATAAGTCTTTGCAGAATTGAGACCACTTGGGGAGATGCAATTCTGAGCATTTCTTCTGATCTGCTGAGGATTTTGGTGTGATAAGGAGAAGCAATTCAGACACTCTTCCAGATGGCTGCTGGCTGTTCACTGAAGGAGACAGCAACCGTGTAAATTACAGCTAGAGTCGTCTCCAGCGTCCGGATCTACTGCGCTCGTATGGGATGAGCTGGGGAGAAAAGGGGCTGCTCTGCAGCAGCACAATGCTGGACAGCTGGGACTAGACCATGTTGAGAAAATGGTCAGGTATTCCCTGTCACCTGAGCTGTTCCCTGCTCGGGAATATTTTGTAGATGACAACATTCAGGAGTAAATTGAGCCCACGCAGGAGCGTAGCCATGCACATGCTTTTGTTTTTCAGTCTGTCTGTGCTTTGGGTACAAATGAGTGTCCAACAGCACAGGAAAGGGCAGGTGGGGCAGATGCTGTTTCATCTGGCTCCAGCACTATACAGTGTGTTATCTTAATGATGTCATACACAGCAATCCATGTAGGCAGCGTGGTTTAAACACAAGCTGGGGGCATGAAGCTTGAGTTTCCTCTCACATGCGTTCGCTCCATGCTAGCATTGCTTCATCATTTTCGGTGCAAATTCACACTGGTTTAGATCAGCAGCACTGAGATCAGAGGACAGTTATCTTCACCAGATGCATACAGTCCCCTTTCTCCTGGATGCACGTCAGGCAGCCAGCATTTGCCCTGAGCCTCCGAAAATTCCTGTTTCCCAAAGTGGAATCTGGTGCCCAAGGCAGGTAAAGAGCAGAGGGCCAAAGCAGACACTTGGAGGGGTCCATTCCCCTTCAGGGAGGCAGACATGGGGACAAATGGAATTAAACTTGCTGCTCCACAGTGGCAAAGAAGGAGTCCTGCACAGTAAAGCCCCTTGTGAGCTGCCGTCAGTGACCATCAGCCCCAGGAAAGAGCTGCATTTTTACCCTCTGCAAGATTTCACCTTGTGGTGCTGCAGAGACCCTGTGGCTGCCAGGTGCCCTCTGTTTTGAGGACACTTTTAAAAGGTCACAGCCGGGCCTTTCTCTTCGCCTGCCTTTCCAGAATGTGGTGGGTGTCCAGAACATCCTTACTGGGCTCACCATGCCCAGCATTTGTTCCCATTGAATTCAAGCTGGTGGTGAAATGTTTTCCCCTTCCACTTTCAGGCAAAAGGCTGGCTGTGACCCCGTTCCCTGTCTGGGAAATGGGGATAGAAAGTGCTCTGTTTGTCGGTATGGAGCGAAAATAGCCTTTGAAGCAGGAGCTGTGTTTTACAGTCTTTCTGGCTGTAATTGACATAACAGGGTCCAGGCCTTGGTTGCAATAATTCTCCCCAATCAAATTCAGAGGCTGGATAAATGCAATTAAATAATTAAGCTATGATTTTGGCTCCATTGACACAGCAAGAAAATTGAGATGCCCAACAGATTGCTTGAAACCTGTTAGTTCTGCATAATCTCAAAGTGACACATTTTTCTGTACAGGTATCTCAGGAATACATGTTTTTGCAAGAACGTGGCTCAGCATTTCTGTCCCCTGCTATGTTAATCACAACCAAGTCGTATCTGAATAATAAAGCAAATCCCCCACAGGATAAAGCTGGCGTATGAGAATTTGAATTCGGCTGACCTGGAAATATCTCAGTCACAGATTTCACAAGCTGCATTGTCAGAATAGGGCAGAGATAATTGTGGCTCGGACTAAAGGGCAAGGAGGACAAGCAACCATGAGATGGTGAGCATGAAAATAAATAGCCCTCTGTCACAAGAACAGCCCCATTGAGGGATGCTGATTTTGAACAAGAGAAAGAAATCAGTCTGGGAGGACCCTGGTTATGTATGAGTTCTCCTCTTCTCATGACCCCCAGAGCTGCTCTCTGGGAAGCCTCCTGCTCCCTGGCCCCCCAGCCGGGGCTGGAGAAGCCCCAAGGGCAGCGCTTTGCTGCCCTGAGCAGAACAACCGCCCTGGCACTGGAGGTGGGTACGGGAGCACACATGGCTGGGCACCACCGGAGTGAGTCGGAAGCACGGAGCTGTGTGAGCTGTGGGGTCTGTCCAGCTCCACTGCACTGGGGTGCCAGGACACCGACACTCCCCTGCTCCTCCACAGCACCGCACATCTGACAGTTGAGTTTATTTTGGTGATCTTGCCTTGCCTGTTTCCCCCAGAGCAGGCTGAGAGATGAGGCTGTCACCCCTGGATTATGCTGAGCCATGGATCTGCTCAAAACTGTGGACACCCCTCCCCAGTCCTTGTTTTGGGACTGTTAATATCTTTGTTTTCATTTGTGAAGTCCTCATTAAGACACTGACTAGGGGCAGGTGTGGCTTCAGGTGCAGCTGCTTCAGGTGTCTCCATTCCCACTGATGGCCTCCCCAGGGCTGCTGGGAACACAAGCCCTTAAAACCAAGGGCAGGACAGAAGGGTTTGTCTCTGCTTTCAGGGTCTTTGCTGTACTGGGTGAGTACTCAGGAGGGGGTTTCCTGAAAGAGAAAGCCTTTGGTCCCTGAAGGGCCAGAAGCTTAAACTCTTCCTGTCTTATGGCTTTGATCCCTGTCTATCTGGGATATAAACAGGTATCTTCCACGTGCTGGTTTTAGTGGAATGAGTAGAATGAAAGGAGGAATCTATTTGTTATGTGGGAGTGCTTGAAGGAAGGAATGTTTCTGGGTGTTTCAGAGTTTTCTGTTGAATGTTTTATTTTAAAAACCAAACAAAAAAAGAAGATAAGTGAATATTGCTGCTATTTGTGGTAACTTCTGCCTCCGCTTTGAAGGAGAGATATTTTCAGAAACTACTGAGACTATTCATTAATCACTGTATGATTAACCTAAAGAGGTGGTTCCCTTCAATATTTTTAGGGCAGCTGGCTTCAGTTCTTGCTGGAGAAAGCTGCCTGAGAGGAGCTGGAGCTAGGGAGGTTAGAAGGGGAGGCTGAAATTGGCACTTAGCATAGGTGTGTGTGTAAGCGTGCAGTCCTGGGGAAGCACGGGGTTTTAGCCAGGGGGTCATAGCAGACTGCTCCCCAGAGTTAACAGACTGACACTTTCAATTTAAAATTCTATGGTTAAATTAATTAAGGTAAGCTTTTGATTGTGGAAATTTATTTCCTCTACGAGGTTGACAAAGTAGTAATTTTAAGGTCATTTGCCTTCAATTGGAGGCTAAATAGAAGTGTAAAGGAAACTTTGTGGATGGAGAAGATGAGAGTGCAGAAACTTTAACTGGGTACTAGACCTTTGTGGAGAAGTTATGTTCATTGTGAACTGTGTCCTAAAATGATTTCAGTGTATTTTGTAGGTCTAAGGGTAGCAAGTACATGCATGTTTACTGCTCCCTACAGAACAATGTCCTGTTGGCCCAGTGGACACGTGAGTGTAGAGGCAGACATCTGTGTAGCTGTGGGCTGCACCCTGTGAACACTCAGGGCTGCTCTCTGGGAGGGTTGGTAACTCTGGGCCCTCTCGGAAGGACTACATCTGGGTCTGGGCAAAGGCACTGTTGATTTAAGCACCTCGACTGAAAGACAAGGGGTGTGTTTGCAATTGTAAGAATTTCTGCAGTTGATGGCTTTCAATGCTTGACACCTTTTTGTTTAGACATATGAGAGTTAATATAAACCTCATGTACCACCTACTTGCATTCCAGACTGGCCTGAGTTCCAGGGTGTGAAAGGGCTCCCTTAGAAGTTGTTAAGCTGAGGGACCTGAGAATGGAGACCAACATTTTTCGGTGGGGACTAATGGGGTGACTCTTATTGCAGAAGTCTGCAATAAAAATATGGGAGGTCTGGCGTTTTGTGTTCCTAGAATTTGGCAGGCACTCTCCTTCCAATATTTTAACCCTTCATGGAGGTGCAGCCTCTGCAGCTTTCCCATGTTTAATGGATATTCTCTAATAAGCATCTCTGGCTGCGCTCATCAAGGCGGGTGGTCCTGAAGCACATGGTGAGGGCTGGTCTCTGAGAAGGAGCAAATCTCCTCTGCTGGGGTCTCTGAGATGGCATCCTCTGCCAGGGGAGGGCCACAGCACTGCTGCCGGGGCTGGTGGCAGCTGGTGCTCCCCACCCCTCAGCAAGGGTGTTCTGTTTGCCCTTTCATCACAAGGTGTGGCTTTCCTATTTTTTTCACTTTTATTTTTCCCTGGATTTCTCTTTGAGAGTGGTATGGTGTGCTGAGGGGAGGGAGGGCCACACTAAAGGCCAGCTGACTTCAGCTGGATGTTACTTGAAGATGATGCCTTAGGTTCTGGCTTTTATACTTTTAAATCCTGCACTGCCTGGTGTGTAACTGAAGTTTCTTGGAGCCTGTTGGCTGCTGCTCTCTTATGCCAGATAGCCATAACAGCTGATAAAAGCACATTAGCCTCAGGAAAGAAAAAAGGACCTGGCAAGGGGCTAGTAAATGCAAAAAGCACCAAGGACTGAGCCTTGAATATAAAACACAAGTTAGAAATGGAAAACTCCCCAAAAGCTTGTCCTGTGTACAGTTCCCCATTGCATCATTCCTTCTCTCATCTCTGGCACAGACTCCTTGGGAAGCAGGGTGGTTTTCCCTGGAGCACCGTGGCAGGGCAAGGTGGTCTTGGGGGCCAAGCCTGCAGTGGCTGGGCCCTGAGAGTAAGGTGGGTTTGGAAAGAGAAATCATTTGCCATCTTCTGTTTGTACAGCACTTGCCCAGAGAGTCCCCACGCTGAACCCCTGGAGGCGATGGTGATGCCTGGAATCACAGTCCAGCGTGGGAAAGCATGAGCAGCAGCTTTGGGCCTCACACAGAGCTTTGGAGGAGGAGGTGCAGGTAAATACTGGGCATAAACATGCATTGGAGTATTTTTCTCTAAGTTTGGCTGGAAGCTGGTTAAGTTATGGAACAAGAACTTCTCTTTCAAAACATCCTTTGCAGCTTCCAAATAGCTCTGTGGAACCTGGGGCTGCAGTGGCCTTATTGTGACTATTTTTATTATCATGTTATTGTCAGCACCTCAACTTGGAGCAGCTTTGATTGTGACAGCAAGCTCAGTTAGTTAATCGTGGGTTCCTTGCTGACCTTGAATTCTGTGTCCTCGTGACTTTTTATTCATGAGCACATTTGAAGACTATTTTGTGCTAGTGATCTGGACTAAGAGTCCTTTTTTCAACAACTACATGAGAGCTCTCTTGAAAATTCTGACTCGAAGTTTTGCTTATGATTGCTTGTGTTAGTTGTGGGTATAAGACGGAAAATGTGCAGTTGGGGAGCTAATGTGTAATTAACGTTCATATAATTAATACTGAAGGGACTAGTAAGTAGGCCAGTTCTAAAAGTCTGCTAGTTTAAAAGTAAGGAATTGGAGATACATGTTTGTGTGTTAAACTGACTTCTATTTATGGACAAGAGGCAATGCACTTTGGTGTAAATGCTGAAGTTACGTCTCTGTGAGCTGCTCCTGTGCTGTCTGGATCAGGATTTTGCAGGATACCAATCCTGCACAAATATACAGTGAAAGTGCAATGCTCTCTATAGTAATCTTCTGTACAGGCTTTCAACCAGAGAATGACTCTGTCTAGGGCAACGTGTACATTATCTGTTTTTAAATCTATCACCTGGAGCTACGTGTCCTAGTAATAGTTAGCTGGTTCAGGGGGTTAACTCCCAATTCCAGGATAAATTATCCCGCTCTCTTTAAGATAAATTCAGAGAAAAATTTCTGGATGTTGGGGGCTTTATTTGTGTAATTTTTGGTTGAGGAGAAGTTCTGAAATAGTTGAAGGGCTTTTTACTAATCAGAAGTGTTTCACAGAAGTGTTTCAATTTCCTTTTTATAAGGAAAGGAAAGTTTTATGAGGTTAGGAAGTTTGTAATCCAAATTAAACTGACTGTTCCTCTGGGAAGCAGGAAGCTTGTTTCCCCAAACATGTTAATCTAAGGAAATCTACACCGAGGGAAAAAAAAATAGTTATTCTGTCAGTACCTTGTGCTCATCTGCTATAAAATCACATTTTCAAGTATATGATTTAACTCATTTCCACGCAGTCCTGAAAATACGTTCTGAAATAACCTGTCGCGATCTAGCCGGGGTTTACCAGCCCGTGTGGCTGCTGGTGCCAGGAGAGGGCACCAGACAGCAGCGACAGCGGCCGTGTCCTGCTCTGTCACCGCAGGGGCAGCCGCCCCTCCTGGGTGCAATAATCACGCGTGGGCAATGACCCCGCGCTCCTTGAGGTGCAAAGCCAAAATCCTTTATTGCGCAGTGTGAATTCCCTAAATACCCCCACAGAACAGGATATAACATCATGGAAACAGGAAAGATGTTCCCCACAGTGTCTCCCTGTCACCTGGAGCAGTGCACAGACATTGCCTATTATGGTAACAGGTAAACAATACCCTGTAAGGTCACAAACTACAATCACCACTTCTCACAGGTCCGGCTTTGTCCACAAGCCACAAACCTCTCTCCGCCCATCCCCGGTGACCTGGGTACAGTCCCAGGGTCACCTCCGGGCTTATCTCTCTATCACCACATAGTGTAACCCAACACCTGGGTACCTGTGCAGGGAAACAAAAAACTTCCCTGGGCGGCTCTTTGTGCGCAGTGACTCTGCCTGTGTCCAGTGCTGGTGCTTACGCGTTAGGTTAGAGCTACCACACCTGGGCTTTGGGCGACGGGGGGTTGTGGACCCTGAAAAGCTTTAGTAGAGGGATTTTTCAGCTTTCTGCAGCATTCTGTGAGAACTCTGTGTCTCTCACGAAAACTATGCAGAACACTGCTACGGGTTTTTGTAAACTAATTCTCTGTCTTTGCACCTGCTGTTGTTCAGTTAGTGTTGTTATGGTACACTGAGGAAAATATTCTCAAATGGGTGTTGTACAGCCTCCACCAATCATTCTAGGAGGTGGTTGACCAAGGGACCAAATAGTACTATGCTACTCTTGTGAGTCATGTTATGTAAACCGATTTATAATTAATTAAATAAGCCATTTTCTCCAGATCTTGGTTGTCATTTCTCACCGTCCCGGGTACAACAGCGACAGGGGGTCAGTGCAGGTTTTGGGCATGATCCAAATCGGAGACTTTCCAAGGAATGTAAAGAAATTGGGAGCTGAGCTCTGCCCGCTGAGGGGGCCTGTGCCCTGTAAACCCCCATGGAATTGCCAGGCTGGACACAGCTGTGCCTGAGTGTAGTGCTGTGCACCTGAATCCTCCTCCTGGACAGAGCCAGCACCTGGGCAGGGAGTGCAGGAATTCCCCAGGGCAGAGAAAGGTGGCCCAGGATGTATCCCCAGAGTCTGGCCCGGGGAGACATCCCTGCCAGTGTTCTCCTGCCTTCCTCTCCCTCCGCTATCCTGAGGCTGCCCTTTGTCTGTTGCTGTGCCTTATTAAAGTGGATGGGAGCTCGGTGGACTTTTCCTGTAATCCAGTCAACGACTTTTTGAATAACACAGAGTATCTTTTTAGAACCCTATGAATAATTAAACTGTAATTCTGATCCTCTATTAATGGAAAATAAATGCCTATAGAGACGTGTCAGTGGAGCTTTAATTATTGTACCTGGAGAATACTTACAGCTGACTTTTTTCCCCACCTATGTAGAAACACATTAACAATATTTAGCCTGAAACACAGAATCTGACTGGCCCTAGTTTCCTCTAATTCTTTGGAATGAACTATTAGCTCCTATTATTGGCTGCACTTCCACTCTTCAGAAGCATTAACTAACTGAATGTATCAGGATTTTGTAACATGTTACTCATCCATTTCTAATTTACTCTGATCCTGTGCCTTTATGGATTCTTTGACTCTCTTGGCTTCACTGGGAATTGAGGATAGCCAGCTCTTCAAAGAGCTGGCCTCACAGTTAATTTGCATGCTGAAATTGGCATTTATATTACATTACAAAAAAGGCTGTCTTGGTGAGACCTGTAAAAGTTCCTGCACCATGAGCAGAGCTTTGAATCAGCTGCAGGGCTGAGATCTGATTTTAGGAGCTGATGTAAAAACATGTAAAAATACATTTAGGTAGACACTTATTCAGAGCTTTCAAATTGTAAAACTGATTGCCAACTGGCAAAATTTCCTTTTGGACATGTTTTTCTATTACTAAATATTTAGTCTGAAATCCTGTTCTTACCATTACCCTCTTCGTGACTTTGGGTGCAACCTGTGTCTTAGCTGCTTGTTTTGCTTCCTGGCTAGCCCCTTTCAGACAGGTGTCACAGAGGGGGTCTGAGGATTCCAGAAACTGGTTAGTCATTCCCTTGGGGATGGACAAGGTCATTGACTGCCTGAATAAAACTTCACCCTATTAAGCCAAGTCTAGGGAGCAGCCCAGTGGAGGCTGATGAAGGGTGGCTTGAAAATATACTTTTGCTCTCTGTTCTTGAGCAGGTGTGGAAATGTGAGTACAGGTGCTGGGAGAAACCCTCTCTGAGCGCCTGAAGCTGGGCTAAGACCAGCCCCTGCTCAGGCAGGAGCCTCGTGTGCCTGCAAAGCTTCACTCTCCTGTCCTCAGAGTAAGACTGTCTTTTGTTGTATTTTTGACTGCTTCAAGTAGGGGCACAACATCTATTAATGCATTTCTGTGAAGGTTTTTGTACCAGCAGGATTATTTTGATAGTCTTTGCTTTGCTTTTGTCCAAATTAGGTGAAGGAGTTTCAAGCTGTTGGATAATTATTCCCAAAACTAGGAGTACGTATCAGGCTTAGATCTTATTCTTGAAAGCACCAAGCAACTGCAAGGAAAATTCCACCCCACAAAACTCTATTTTTGCTAGCTTGGGAGCCAAAAGCAATCACACCATTGCCCCAGCCCTTGCTGTGAGCATCCTTTTCAGTCTAAAACAGAGGATTGTGCACTTGCCCTTCCATCCTGATGTATTAAAGCTGTCTCTGTTTCCTGTCCTTAAACTAACAGGTCCTGCCTGACAGCTTCCCTGTCTTGTCCCCTCCCCAGCCTCTTCTGTGATCTGGAATTTGTGCAGCAGCTTCAGCTAGCAAAGGCTGAGCAACAGCACTTGCCATGAGTCTTCTTGCATGGAACTAATAAAATATTCCTGGCCACGAGTTGTATGAAATACTGCAGAGCACCTGCAGAAGGGAATTAAGTTACCCCTCCTGAATTGTGCTTCTTCAATTAATCTTTACACCGGGCACATACATCAATAGCACATAGTTCATACAGGGTGACAACAATGCTAAGAAATGATAAGAAAATTAGGACTGAAGTTGGACTGAATTTTTATAGAGGCATAAAGCCAGGCATGAATATTTACTCGTTTTCTTTTGTATTGTGCCTGACCTTGGCCCAAGTTTTGAAAGTCTCCATGAGACTTGAGGTTGTCTTGTCAAACCCAAACCTCTGCTTTTGCTGAAGAGTTTGAGAAGGATTTTTGTTCCCTGTCACCTGTCTCAGTTTTCTGAAACAACTCCTGGTTTCTTTCATAATATTTTCCTGGCTTTAATTAGCAACAAGATCCTGAAGGCATCAAATATTAATCCCAACTCTGGCCCCAGTCTTCATCTTCAGTGGCTGCAGGGCTAAAGCACTGCAGGAGGTGCAAATGTGTGGTACTGCAGGCTCTGGGCATCTTGGCTGAGTGTAAAACCAGTAGTCAGGGAAGAACTGTGGCATTTAATGTTGGTGGATACAAGACTGAAAAGGATGTCTGTGTTTAGCAAAGGCTTTGCACTCCCTGCTTAGAGTGCCAAAATTAAGAATCTTTGAATCACCTGCCTGTTCTCCTTACTGCAGGTGTTGGGCAAGAGCCCTCTGTATCCATCCATGAAGGGTAAGGATGACAACTGGTGATGCTGCTGCAAAGGGGACAGTCACCCCTGGGGTGGCACCCTGAGATCCCCTGAAAGAAGCAGCCTCGCTTGTAAGTGTAAGGGCTCTCCTTGATCTTGCTGCCCAGCCCATGAGCTGCTGAAGGGCTGGTGCACAGCTTTAGCTGGGTCTGCTGTGCTGAGTAAGCTTTGCCTTGACTTCTGGGCACGTTTTACCCTGAAATACTTCAAGTGATTGCTTTATGCAAACTGCCACTTCAGGGTGATAATGGGAACGCGCTGAGTAGCTGGGAGGAAGGTAATCGGTGGGAGTGCCTTCCCTGTGTGTGTTTCCAGATCGTCTAGGATCATCTCACCTACTCGGCTCTATTGCTGTTTTAGAGGGCACAGGTTTAGGCGTTCATTAGCCACTCCTTAACCTTCCTGCACCAGCAAAGCCTGGTGTTATGAGGAGACGGCTCGGCAGTTTCTTGCAGGTGAACAGCCAAGCACACAGGGCAAGGGCAGCGCTTGTTCTCACAGGCACCAAATCAAAATAGATGCAACCTGAACTGCAAGGACTGATGCTCCAGTCCCAGTGCAGTTGGCTGCAGCCTTAGCATGAAATCATGTTGTGCCTTCTGCATGTTAGTTTTTGAATAGTGTCTATAAGTCATTGGGTTTTATCTATGCTTTTAAATATACTTTCTGTGCCTTCAGGCTTTGTGGCAGAATTCATTCCTCATTGACTTCATGAAAGCCTCACTGTTAAAATGGCCATATGTTGTCTGATTATCCAGACTACCTATGTAACTCCCACATGTTTTCTTCCAGCCTGGTTGCTTATTACTCTTCCCTCTGCTGGGTAATAATGCCACCTTAATGCCCATATTAATCTTTTTTCTTCTGCAAGTGTCACTGTTCCTATTCTCGCTTTTTTTCATGTGAAGTGCCCCATTAAGTCCTTCCTTTCACCATCAAAATGCTTTCTCGAACACTTGTTTTTTTGCCAGTAATGCTGAATCCATCTTCCCCTTTACGCACAGGTGGGATGGCATGTGTGTCAAACCGTGACAGTGTCATTGAGAAGCACGAGAACTGCCTCCCCTGCTCTTGGCTGTCCACAGCAGGGCTGTTCCTAGGGCTGCGTTCCTGCTAGAGGCTTCCTCTCAGTGTGCCTGTTTAATGTACAGCAAAAACTCTGTTCCCTTGGCTGATGTGCTGTGGCACTGCTGCTGTGCTCCCCAGAACAGCAACAGCTCTGGGAGGAGAGAGGGTCCCTGATTTCAGCGGGGGGGGTCACTGGGGTGCCGGTGGTGCAAAGCAACTGCAGAGCAAGAGCGCTTCTGTTACACGGTTTGGTGTCAAAGTCTCTTGTTTTGACACCAGGAGATTGTTTGTTTGAAACTGGAGGTTTTGAGAGAGCGAGGAAAAGGTGGGGAGTGGCTGGTAAAAAGAGAAATGTGCAAAGCTGGTGGTTGATGTATCTCATGATGCTTCGTGGGCACTTGAGAATGTTACCTTTATTGCGAGCTCCCCGGGGGAAGCTGTGACTGAGCTAAATCAGCATCCCTGGACGCTGTCCTGGTTGACCAGTGCCCAGGTCTGGCCTTATCTGCATGTGGTTGCCACTGACCCAGTGCTGCTGTGTGCCAGGAGGGCTCTTCCCCCTCTGTTACTGCAGGGTGAGTTACTGGGGAGCCACAACCCAGGAACAGCTGCCTGAAGGCAGGATTGTGGTGAGGGGCAGCTGGGGCTATTTTCAGGTAAATGCTGTTTGCGCTGTCACTTTTGTCCTTGAGAGCCTGACTGAGAAGCCAATTTTTCTGCAGTTGGTTGAAAATCACATTGCATCAAACAAATAAATGTTCTGGCTGGGCTTATTGCTATCCTGGGGGGAGGAAAGTCAATTAGGCAGCACTAAAATAAATGTGGAATACTTTGACCAATCTGGCATGAAACAAGAGCTACCCAAGGTACGTCTGAGCGTGTCTCACGAGCGATGTTACAGCACGTAGCACTGGAGGCATCGGCATTCGAGGTGGGGATGGACAAGCTAATGCTGAAGTCTGTGCTCATCCAAAGGCAGGTTCCAGGTCCAGCACAGGGCAGGCTGCTCTGCCAGTCCAGTTGAGAAGGCAGGCCTGCAACATGCATGCAGGCTGTCTGTGGGCTTGCTGTAAGAGTATTTTAAGTATGTTGCCCTTGGTTTTAGTTTCATGGATAATTTTAGAAGGCATATGCCTGGGTCTCTAATTTTCAAATTACTGCTGCTGTTCCATGTGTCAGATGGTATCTGTTCTTTCGTGACAAAATTTTCTCATCATCACCGGTGACACTCAATACTTTTGCTCTAATGTTGCTACTTTTAGTTCCTGGGAAAGCTGCAGAGCTTGCTGTGCTGACTGATGTGCCCATGGGAAGGGAGGAGGCAGTGGGAGCAGAGGCATTTTTGTGTCACTTCTTTGTCACTTTTTTGCCTCTTTTGTTATTTGTTAGCATACCTATACTTCTGCACAGGATGCTAAAGGAGTGGTGGAAACATCAAAAGTGTTGAGTTCAAACTTAAAAGTTTGCAAGTGTATTTTTAGATGCGTGGTGGACAAATGCAACCCGACGTATTGGTGTCCTTTAGTTGCTCACAGTCTGTGTGCAGATGTTAATTTGAGTTCATCTGTCTCCCTTTCAGCCCCACTTGCATCTTAGTGCTGACACCACCTCTGTTTCCATAGCAGCTGGAACATCTGTGTGTGTGTACAGCCCAGCTGCACCCGGGTGACAGTTTGGGCCCCAGGGATGCCCTGTCAGGCAGCAGTGGCCTGCTGGAAGCACTGCTTCCACTTGGTTGTGCTGCAGGGGTTTAAAGATGATTATCTGCCCAGTCAGAGATGGAGCTGCACCTTCAGGTAAAGTGGTCTGTTGCCTCTTCTTCTAAACCTCATCACACTGTAAGTACAGTGGACCGAAACTTTCCAGTTTGCGTATCTGCATCCAGCCAGATGTTTTTGGGAAGCTCCAGCAACAGTGGCACCTGTATTTATGTACTGTTTATTTTATAAACTTTTCTTTATAAAGCTTTAAGACTACTGGGCTGCAGACTAAGCTTTCCAGTACAGAATGTTTTGGTTTAATGGGATGGCCTCTGCTTCTGTGGGGAAGAGCCATCCAAACCTGACCAAGTGAGAGCTCTTAACGTGCTTTCCAGTCTTGCAGACTGAAGTGATTTGGTTTGGTAGCTGCCTCTCAGTTCATCCTGACAATGCCTGAGCTTGGCTCCTGGGGTACATATCTATTTCCCCAGAAATGTGCTTTTCCACATCCTTTTCTCTGGCCATATGACACCCAGGAAATAGAGGATGACTGTGGCTGGTCTGCAGAAAGGATAAAAGCTAAATGGAGAGATGGGAAAAGAAAACAGGAGTGAAGAGTCTCAAGGGTTGGCTATGGAAGCGCAGTTAACTTGAAAACAGGCAGGCCTATGAAACCACACAAAAGCAGGTGAAATGGTGAGGCCTCAGAGGAGCAGGCAGGGTGTGGTGTGGTGGGATAAAGGTTGCCTTGTGAACCTTTGTTGCCCCCGGAGTGCAGGATTAGGGGCTGCCGTTTCCAGCGGAGTGCTCACCCCGTCCCTGCACTGGCTGTGCCTAGGGAGTGACTGGTCCTTCTGCTCCCTGAGCCTCTGGGTGGGCATCAGGTAAGGGGAGTGCAGGAGAAGCTGAGAACTGCAGGGAGAAGAGGTAAGTTGTATGTAAGGGGAGTTTGAGCCTTGCCTTTCAAATGTGCTTTTCTGTGCCCGCCCTGGAAGCGAGTCAGCACCATCTGCTATTTGTATGTCCATTTTTTTCAGTCAGTATTGCTCGGTGCCCAGAGTCCTGGACTTCCCTTTAAGCCAGTTTTGACTATGTATTGTTCTCTGTCGAGACCCAAATATCATGTCAAGGGTTCTGAAAGTTGTTGTTAGCTGGCTGAGATGAAGGTCTGGAGTGCATTATCTTAGGTGCAAAGTCTGTTTTGTATACACAATAAAAGCACCTCATCTCCCTGTTTTATTGTGAAAATAATTTGTTTGAAGTGCTTGGATGCAAGAGCTGAGCGCTGGAAGAAGCCATAAAAAAATATTTTTTCTTTAGTGCATGCTTTGAGCAGTGTGCAGTAAAGAGGAGCATAAGGGTAAGTACCGGTCACAGGAGATGAAATGGAGTATTGTCATTTTTTCTGTGTCTTGAATAAGATGGGGAACTTCTGGAGAAAAATAAGATGTGATCACATAATTAGACTGTATCATCATACAGGCTTTTCAGGAAGCAACACAAAAGCTCAGCAGATCTCTGAACTATTGAACACCTGGCTTTGCAACCTTGCTAAAGTGTTTTTAATATAGATAGGTATGATATAATACCTCAGACTGGAACAGCTCTAGTTGCTAGGATTGACCTTTTCATTACTTGTTCAGCATCCCAGCACTCGTTAAATATGTTACTTCTATAAAAAGAATAAAATCGAGTGAAGGAGAAACTTCCAGAAGGATTTTAAGTACTCATTGATGGGGACTTCAGTGCTTCTGAAAAATACTTTTCTCCTTTCTGCCAATACCATGATGTGATATTTTAGCATTATAGAATGATTAGGGCAGTTAATTGCACTCGTTTAAGAACCTGATGTAAGCCCACACTCGGACAAAAGTTTGCTGGAAACTTCTTTCATTTAATGTCTTGTGGTCAGATACGTGAAAAAAGCTGTGGGATGTGGGGGATCCCAGCATGAGCTGCGCTAATTAGAAGAGGGTTTATGGATGTTTTGTTGCTGAGCACTCTCCCTGTATATGGATGCTGTAGGAGTTTTCTGAGGTGGAGTAGAAGGAAGGGGTGGGCTGAGTTGAGAAAACAGGGTCACAGGAAGCTCTGATGTACAATACATGGCAATGGGTCCCTTCTTGGGGAAGAAAAGACTGTCAGTTGATGACTGCATCTCTAGAAACAGTCTTAAGGGAAGAAAATGTTGGATTCCTTGGGTCCTTCCTTGAATAGTCACAATGGTTTGGGGTTGTGAAAACCTTAAAGCTTGAAAGAAGATTGTTGCAAGATGAAGTTTCCACCTTTGTTTTTTTAAAGTATATTGAGAGTAGGCTTTAAAAATGTCTGGTGCCTACATAGGTGTAGTATGATCCTCCTCATCATTACAGGGAAAAGCTCGTAGTTTTTCAAAGAAATAACGTGAGCTGACAATGTTTTAATTGCAGGAAGTTCATAATTTTCATTGTTTTCACTTGTTCCCTTTGAAATTCTATGTTTCAGTCTAATGCAAGTCTCGTTCTCATCAGGTGCCCACCATTTTCAGAGACCCCCACTCTTCCTGTACCTTTGTATCTCCCTGCTGTTCTTGAGCCAGAACTGGCATCCTGGAATCCCCAGGAATGGGAGGAGTCATACCACCTACTCTTCAGTGCTTAATGACGCCATCCCTCAGGCTTGTTCCCAGTTTGCTGTGTTCACCAAGTTCTCCAAACTGCTGCTGTGTTACCTTGGAATAATTGTCTGATTGTAAATGAGGTTACACTGGGGTAGATCAGGGTTAATTTTGTGAAAGGCTGGAATGCAAAGTTACGACAAGCAGATGGGCCTGGTGGTGCTTGTATAGTCTTACAGTGCCCTATACCTGCAAGAGCTGTACTGGGCAGAGAGGGCAGGGGTGCCAGCCCAGCTCTTCTCCCTCCTCCTGTCCTGTGGAGGGCAAGGGAGACTCCAGCCTCTTACAGGCTGCCCGGGGCAGTGGTGCAGTCACTATGCCTGGAAGTGTTTAAAAGGTGTGTGGATGTGGTGCTTGGCGACAGGGTTCAGTCCATGGCTTAGGCTTGGGAGTGCTTGGTTAACAGTTGGACTTGATGAATTTAAAGGTCTTTTCCAACTTAAATAATTCTGTGATTCTACCTGAGTGAGGACAACAGGACTCAGCTGATGAACTTTTCTGTTATGCAGGCTTGCAGTTCTCTAGGTCCTAGATTTGTGATAACAGGTTTACTATACAAAGAAGTTGATCTGTTTGCAATTCCTTCTTAATTTGAGTTTGCTAAGACAGTCTTGTATAAGCTCTTTCTGGCTTTATGTGGCTATAAATAATGCTTGGCATCGTAGCTGGCATAGGAAGGACATTGCAGCAGAAAAGATGTAACATTGGGTTTTCAGCCAAGACGTGATTTTTAGGAAAAACAGCAGGAACAGAACATTCAGCAGCCCTTAATTGTGACTTTAAAAAGTGCAGATGTTGGGAAGAGCTTTTGGAGGAATGTTTTTGTAATAGTTCTGCACAGTATGAGCTGCAAATGAGCTGCATCTAAACTACTGAAGACTTTGTGAGTTTTTGTAATCTAGACTCAGTTCTTCATCTTTTACTGCCACCAGTTAGATTTTTATGTCAGTCTGGCACATTTGAAAGCCTTTCAGACCTCCATTTGGTCTGACCTCCAAAGCTGAGTGCTGTGTGCACAGACAAGCCCCAAACATCTCACAAGGCTGGTTTGTCCTCTTCTGTCCACCAACCGTGAAACCTGGGAATGGGAGAAGAACTGGGGAGCCCTCACCCCCCTGGTTTCTTTTCCTGGGGTGAAAAGGCTGAAAAGGGCTTCCTGGAGCTTTGCTTTTGGTTCAAAGGTTTCTCCCAGCTGAGGCTCTGCACAGGCATCCATAGTCTGAGGTTCCTCTTGGGATCCTGGATTTACAGTGGGAGTAGGGCTGTTGTCGGACCAGCTGATCACATCCCTCCTCATGAAGCGCACAAGTGAGGCTGCTGTGGCCATCAGGGCCACCTCAGCCACCTGTGGAGTTTTGTGGCAGGCAGGGGCTGGAAGGGTGCCCAGGTGACAAACCAGCACCAACCCCCAAGAGCTCAGTGTTCCCTCCTAAGGTCCCAGTGCAGGATCTCCCCAGCAAGACTGACAAGGGAACAGGGAGAGAGATTTTTTTTAAAGCCTAGCAGGAATGTGTGATATAACAGATGAGAGTTTGGGCTTACAGGCTTTAGCATTTAGTGGCTAAGAATGTTGCTGGCTGTTGGAGGGAAATTACGTAGGTCACTGAAAACAAGATTTTTTTGTGCTCGTTTGCTTTGCTGCTACTAATATTTGACATTCTGGAATTCAAAACAAAATTTTTCCTAGGTTTGAAATTCTGTGTGGTGTGAAGCTGACCACCTAGAGAGCAGAAATTCAGTGCATCAACAGAAAGAGGTTGTGGGTTTCTTTTTTTTTTCAATGTAATGAATATTTACCAGTCAGCACATCTGACAGGCTTTTAGTAGTAAATATCACTTGAAACCAACTGCTGGAAACCCTGACTGTAATACCAGAAGGGAATAAAATGGAAAAGGGAATTCACATTCCAAATCCTTCCAGAGTAAGTTATTAAAAATAACAAATTTGGACTGGGACTAGGAACAGGCTTATCAGCACCTGGAGAATGATGAATTTCGTGATTGCTAAAAGCTGTTTGTGCTGTTTCAAGTAACGTTAGTGTCTGGCACATGCTGACCTTGGGAGTGGTCAGTGGTCCCAATAAGTATTGGGAGGAAGCTGACTCAGTTCCTTGGGTGTAAAAACCTGGGAATCTGAGCCCTGAACAGTTTTGACAGCTATCGTACGCTACCTTCTCCGACTTTACTCCCCACTGTCTTATTTTTCTTCCTTCTGTCAACCTCATGTGAAAACTTATGTGCAGAAATGGTAACAGATAATTTCTATGGCTTTTCACTGGAATAACTACAGATCCTATTGGAGAGAAGAAAAGCCTGTCTGAAGGACTGGCTGGGAGACAATTCTTGAGTTCAGCCCTGGGCTCAGCTCAGGACTTTTTGAGTAATCTGGAGGCAAACTGTTTAATCTGTCTGTTCCCCACCTAAAAGCTCAGGCTAATAATGCTTCCTCTAGACACAGCATGAGGGATCTGGAGGCCTTGATTTTAGCTTGGAAAGCCACTGTACTGCAGGAAAAGCAGCAAGACAAGATTAACAGATGGAAAGCGTTGTTTCTCAAACAGGCTTTGACAGGGCAAAGCTTGAGCCCATTTTGGGGGACAGGAGGAATGAAGGCAAGAGCAAATGCACTCACATAATCACCTTTTTTAGCTCTGCTCAGTTGTGGCATCGACTGTATCTGCTTCACCTTTGCAGCTGGGGGCTCCTGCTTGAGCTAAGCCGAGTCCCACCGGTTTATTACAGAGGAGTTCTTTGAAGTTGCTCTTGTGTCTGTGTGTCAAGGTGATTATACTGCAGTGCATCCAGCTGAGATAGGCTTCAGGGACCAAAAAAGTGTGGGAATAACCACTTTAATGCCTGCATCTGGTCTTGACCACTATGTGCTCCAGTTAGTATTCAGCGTCCTGCAGCTACAGCATTTCAGTAAGTTGGAGCCAACTTGCCCCATGCCTCAGAATGTCAGATGTACACTTTCAGCTTTGGGAATTATGTACCTAAAACTCTTAATTTTAGGCTGTGGCTTCCTGCACTGCCTGGAAGTGCAGCAGAATGGAAGGAGTCCTGCCCCAGGACTCTTGCATGCTATAGCAGCTCTGTTTCCTGTAGGATAGAGATGCAGAATATGATTATGCATTTATAATTTGATAGTGCTAAAGACCCACGTTTAATGTTTTTGTACTTGGTGCTGTATAAATGTATTGAAAGCAGTGGTCTCTGCATAAAGAGCTCTTGATCTCAAGACAAGTCAAAATCAGAATAAAACAGGCAACAAAACAAAAATTGACAGGGAAAAAATTAAGAGATTTTCTTACTTTGATGGGATCAATAGCTGCAATATATCTGGAAATAGCACAGGTTTCCAACTGCCCCCCCCTTAAAAACAGCCTGCTTCCCATAGCAAAACAAGAACAAGTGTTTGATCTATAATCTCATGCTGCTGTGGATTAGGCATGTCTGCACTGCAAGAGACTAAACAATTTGTATTTACCCAAGCAAGCTTTAAATGAGCTCCTTTGGAGGCCATTAACAAGCAGGTGAGGACACGCAGATGGCCCCCGGCTTCTGGGGAGATGTGTGGGGTTTCTGGGGTGAGCCGTGTGCTGCAGCACAGACAAAGCCAGCACTGCTCTCTCCTCCTGCACGCTGAGCAGAGCCTGCCCCAAAGGGGTGATAAAGCACCTGGCCCATCACGGAGGGGCTATTGCTACAGCAGCCTTGGGGTCGAGGGGCTAAAGAGGTGCTTCTGAGATAGCCAGAAAGGCAAAGACAAGTGGAGAGAAAATTTGGGCCATGCAGAAATTGAGGGGGGAAGTTGAAAAGCCCTGGGATGAATTGGGGATGGAGGCTGGTGAGCTGGAAAAGCTGACTTGAACTTTCCTTGATGCTGTGTGCGGGGGGTCACTGTCAATGTTTGAAAAGGGACACAACAGCCCTGTGGCTTTCCTAAGGAGAACCAGACCCTTTGAATGCTTCCTTGCACTGGAAAATGTGGGAGATCAGGCACTGCTACCAGCTGAGTTTTTCTGAGTTGTGCTTGCTTGTGGAATTTAATAGCAAGACTACTCCTAGTTAAGATAAAAGTGTGTGTCTGCAAGAATCACTTTAATCCTCACATCCCTTAGTTCTCAGATTGTCTGTGCTTCCTTTGTAGCAATTGACACTCATTATGTCACAAGTGCAAATTGCCACAGCATGTTTTCTGAAGTTTGATGTAATGAGGAAAGAATTCAGATAGCATCAATACCTCATCATTTTGCACTGATGGTTAGTGGGAACCAACAAAATCACATACAGCTTTTCTGTATTAAGCGTACAAACAATCCATGGGATCAAAACCACTGACTTCAGTCGTGTCAGGTTTCATGATTAAGTCCATGTTTCTAGGACAAAAAGCGGACACAGTTGAGGATTTTAGAGAGCCCTCTGTTCTAAAGGGGCATTGCCACAGTGCGCGGTGTCTGACTGGCCCTGAATGGTTTGGGAAGGGCTGTGCTGGGCACTGCCTTAGTGAGCCCCTTCTATTAAACCGCTTTTTGTCTGCATTTGAGTTCGACTGTTTCCCCACCATGTTTTGTAGGGAGTTGTGTACTAGGAATTCTCTGTTTTGTAGGGAGTTGTGTACTAGGAATTCTCTGAGACGTGATCTTGTCCGCAGGGAGTCAGTACTTACCCTGGAAGGTATTTCCCCGCAGTGGCTGGGGGAGCACATTCTCCGAACACAGATAGGGAAAGGCGTGTGGAGGGCAGCTCTGGCTGGGACCAACAGGCCCGAGCTCTGCGGGAGCTGAGACTTTGTGGGAACCCCTTCTGCGGTGGTCCCCTGCTCGCAGCTGTGCTGCTGATGTGCCAGCTGTGTGTGGAAAAGGTACCGGTAGGGGAAACCTCTCCCGGGACAAGCTGCTGCTTAGTGCCAGAGAGCTAACGCCGAAACAAAGCTTTTATTTCCGTAATAGTGCTGTGTAATACTAACAGGAGTCACGAGATGGGGCTGTTTTAGCTGAATGGCCCCCGATTCCGTGTCCCTGGCTGTGGGGCAGGTGGGTGGGAAAGCCCAGTACCCGGGAGGATGCGCTTGGCTGGGAGGTGAGCCCGCACCTGCGGGGTGTGCGTGTGCCGGTGTCTGGGCACTCCATCGCTCCTTTGTGCAGGTACAGCTCTGGCAGAGGCTTTCCCCCGCGCAGGCACCCAAAACAGCGTGTGCAAGCTCGAGACAGGGATTCTCCTCGTCTCTCACTGCCCCTTTTCACAGCGAGCCTCCGGGCGCAGATTTCATCCTCAGCACCGTGTGTAGAGCAGGTGAGTTTTCCTAGGGGAAGTCTTCTGGTTCGTTTGGCAGAGATTTCTGTCCCCACAGCCAGGCAAAGGTTAAAAGCACATTCAGCTGGTGTTCAACATCTTTAAACGGTCATATCTTCTCTTTGAAATGTATAAAATGTATTTAAATAAATCCTCCTTCTTTTACACTGTGTGTTCTTAGATGCAAACAAGCTGGACTTTCTCCCCAGGTATTGTGTGCCCCTGAAAAAAGGCTGAAATAAGAGATTCCTATGACCTGAAACACCTAATTGAGGCTCTGTGGGACTCTGTCATCCAATAAGCTCATTGCTCCAGAGCTCAGAAATAATTTTTTAAATTGCATTAAAATAGCAGATGTTAAAAATACGCAGTTTGTGAGAGGGAAAGCTCCCCTCCCCCTTCCCAAAGGCACAGAATAACAGATAACATTAATATGACATCTGAGTCTGTGCCTTTGTGCAGCTGAACATCTCATGGTATCTGGACTAAGTGATGATAAAGAAACCAAATTGAATGTGGCTTGGAAGATTTTGTCTGCATCTGTAATTCATCTCCTGATTTCTTTTTCACTGTGAGGGGAGGCACAGTGAGTGCTGTAACAAGCACCAGGCACTGCAGGTTGGATTTAGCCCTAACATGGATCCTCTGTGGGCAGAGGAGTTGCGTGCTGAAAATGTCCCAGGTCCCTGTTATATGTAGATTAACAGCTAATTATGCTAATTGCATTCCCAGTTAAAGTTCAGAATCGGTCAGTGCTGTTTGCTGCTAAATATCAGCTCATGGAAACAAAGCGTGGTATCTGTGAGGCACGTGCAGAGATTTTTAGAGGATACTCTTAAATTGCTTACACTTGATGGCTCGTGTTCTTTGCCTTGCACAAGGAATGAGCTAACACAGAGCTTCCTGCAGGCTTGATGGCCAGGAACAGTAGATGTCCAGGTATTAGCAGTGCTGCTGGGGAGTGTGTGTGTGTATAAAAAAAGTCCTCCAAACTGTAGTGCTCCCAAAATAAGTTGGGGTGACCTCGTAGCTTTGGGTTGTTTTGAAGTTTGGTCATTAATCCATGTGAGTTGGGCGGCCACAGCTTGTCCTCTGTGTATAAAAAAACAGAAGAGGAGGACAAGGCTGTCACTAAAACTCTTGGAATGTAAAATACTGTAGAGAAGGGAGGTTTGGGTGAGAGGAAATGCTGGATTGAAAACAGGAGGAGACTGTGGAAACTGGATAACTTGCTGTCTTGGCTTATAGCTTGGGACATGGGAATTCCAGGCTTCTGTCATGGGCATGAGTCATGCTGAAGTATGTGTGGTTACAGCAGAAAAAAGATGCAGACGGCTGCAGAAAATAATGTTTATACAGTGCTCACTTAAAAATGCGTTCTTTCCCGTCGTTACATTGCTTGAAGCGTTAGGGCTGAGAAACCTGAACATTCTTCAATGTTTCTTGACAAATATGTGTTGATGGCTCCCGATAAACCCAGGGTCTGTGGGGTTTTTGCAGCTGGCTACTCCTACAAGAAGCCTGATCGCTGCACTTCCGTGGGAGAGCCCACAGGGAAGAGCAAATTCCTCCTGTTGTGCCAGTCTGGTCCCGCTGAAGCCAGTACAGTCCTGTCAGTGTAGATGAAGGAAGAACCCAACCTGTGGTTCTTTACAGTGCATCTCGGGCCACGGGATGTGGCAAAATACGGATGTGCTGCATGGATGCAAGTGAGCCACTTGCGTGCCAATGTCCAGAGCACTTCTGCTTCTGTGCTGTAGCACCCAGGAGCTTCTTGAAACAAGTTACTTGGCATGTTTGGAGTAGTGGTTAGGGTTATCCCAGTAACTCAGAAGTACAGCATTTTCATTGCACTAATCTACTTTTCCTCTTATAACATTAAAAAATGAGATGGTGTGGTTTTATGACCTGAAGCACTAGATGTTTTCTGAAGTTCCCCTCTGACTTAATTACACTGTCAGGGGTAAAATTTCTATCTGTCATAGAAATCTTCCTAAGAAGCTTATTTGAATCATTCTTTGCCAAGTACAAGCACGTTTATCCACAGCTGCTATGATAACTCCTAAATGAAAGTAAAACTGACACATCCGTGCTGGAAATCTGGGCTGCTCTTGTTGGATGCATGCTAAGGATCAGATGTGTAACAGCTGCTTGGCTTATGGGTTTTTCTAAAGGTGGCTTTGCAGGGAAGTAATGCACAGTTCATTTTTAGTGTAACTCTGTCACTACAAAGCTGAATGTCCTCCACTGCAGGAAGAGATTTCATCTCTGAGCTGAGGGAGGGGCAAAGTAGGAACAAAGGCAGTGCATCCAAGTGCAGGTTATTCCTAGAAGCTATATTCAGGTTGAGTTAGCAAGTGATTAGTTTTCAAATTTGATGGATTTTCCCTCTCTAGAGGAGAGTAGGGTATTGTTTGTGGGGTTTGGCTGTAGTCACTGAAGAGTCCAGAGCCTGAAGAGCACAAAGCCTGTGTCCCATGAGCACTCAGCCCTCAGAAACCCCTTGGGCAGATGTTTTGGTGCAAAGCATGTGAAATGTATGAAAATGAGGCGCTTTATAGATTGCCCCTTTGTAGTAGGACACAGTCCTGATGCACTGGTAAAAATCACAGGACAGCTAATTCTGAGCTTAACCAAAGCTGTCCTTTGGTATGCCATGAAGAGTGGTAGTGACCTCCAAATCTGCTTTTGGGATACTGATGTAGATCTGCTCTGATCTCTGAATCGTGTAAACCTTAGGAAGTTAAATATTCTTAAATATCACCCTTTAAATGAGGGTGAAGACAATTCATGATTATGTGCTCAAAAAATGGTTGTCAAATGATGCTCACTAAAACATGAACTATGTTACCAGTTGCTGCTTTTTGGTGTGGTGACCATTGGAATTATTCATGGACACCTAACTCAACCTGGCCCAAAACACTGCATCTTTTCACAGAGAAAAATTCTCCTACTTGTTCCTGTACAGAGTAAAAGATTTAAAATCACATTTCTTTATACTGTTATATATAGACTGTAGGCTGAGAAGTTATTTCAGTCTTTTGGGATTCTGCTTGTACAGAAAGCTGTAGTTATGAAGTGAATTACATGCAAAAAAGATCTTGTGAATGTGACAGTAAAATGACAGTTCTTGAGTCCTGGGGTCAAGAAATGAAAATACTCCGGTTTTCATGGTGGCAGTTCTCTGCATGGTAGTTTATATATCAAGGCTGCCCCTGAGAGGGGTCTGCTGTGCTGTAATTAGGACTGTAACAGAAGGGCTGCTCAATAAAGAAGGTAATTTAGGTAGCTCGTACAAAAGGTGGGAGGAAAGAAGCAAAATAACCTTGTTTTGCAAATAAGCTCTCTGAAATTGAGCAAGGACAGCCAAGCATAACAACAAGGCTGGTGTTCCTTCCTTACTGAGGTAGCAATGCTGCAGCCACATTTCAAGCGCTCATCTCTTAGGGATGTTTTCAGATGAACCCCTTGAGGGAAGTTCTCTCTGGGGCTTTGGCCAGAAATAGGAATAAATGTAATGAATGATATGAAGCTGACTTTTTTTTTTTTACCTGCACTTAGCACCTTGATTTTTGCTCTTCCCTTTCTCTTCTTTCCTGTAAGCTCTCCCCTGATACACTGTAGGGAATGATTTAGGAACTGGACCACCACTTCTGTAGCGATTGCGATAAATCTCATCTGTAGCTTCCAAAATATACCTTCAAGGGCAGTAACCCAACCCTGATGCTGAAGCCAATCACCCTGGTGTAACTAGGCTGGGTTACAGGCCCAGAATTAATTGTTTAAAATCACTGACACTTTGTCCAGGCTAAAGTCCCTTGATGAAGCTTCCTGCCGAGTGGTGAGGGCATATAGGACATGCTCCTCCACCTGTTTAGGGGACTTGGAAATCAGCAGAGGGGTTTGAACATAGGTGTCAGGCTTGATACCTATGACACTTACTATGTCTGAGCATTTCCTTTTTTTTTCCTAATCCCAAAGTGTGTTTTAATAATGGTCAGTGAGACTGAAGTGCCTCGATCTGTTCAGCTTTGGCTGTCTTAGGCTCCACGTGTGTAATACAAAATACAGCACTAAGTGAGCACTGAGGATACTCCAATTGCTGTTTGTAATGCCACATGTAAAGAATTAGTAACAAGAGTTGATAGTGAAAAATAATCTAAACAAATAAGGAAGTTTCAGTCTTGTATCTGTTACCTATAAGCGTTTCATTCTTCTGTTTTATGGTCTACTTGCTCTCAGGCAATGGAATGAGAAAGGGAGGGTATCAGCCATTGGCTATGTGATGTTTCCAGAAATAATAAGATGACTAAAGTAAACATTTTTGCACTCAAGTCTTATCAAAATGTCTTCTAATTAGCAGTGTGTGCAGGCTAAATTTTCTGAAGTTTTTATTGCCAATTATTTATGCAGTAAGTAGGACAGAATGTTCTTAGGAACCATCATCTTCTCTATCCTCTCTGTAGGCTTGCATTCTTGCCTCTTTGCATTTTTTTTCTTCTTGCTCCTAGAAACTGGAGGCATTTCCTGAGGTATCCAGAACAAGTTTTAAAAACTAAAGCCAGGCTCCCCTAAGGAAAATTCCCACCCTGACTCAGTCCAGCTGCACTTGCTTTAGAAACCCGTCAGGGCACTGTTTTTCTTAGGAAAGCAACACAGCATTGCCAAGGATATTTTCAATCCTTATGAGAAGATTGACTGTGGCTCCAGTAAGTAAACACATGGTTACAGCATGGTTACATTTGTCTCAAGGCAAATTGAAGTAAAGGGGACACTGCAAGCATAAAACCAAGAAATATAAAGCCTGTTTCTGAAAATGAGTGGTAAAATGAGAGGGAGTAACTTACAAATCACCAGACAAAGAATAGCTTACAAATTCCAAAGAATCTGAAATGAAGTGAAAGCTAAGTAAATATAAATGCAGAAGCTATTGTGTTTTACACCAGGTGAGGAACTTGTCTTGATAACAAATTATTGTGTACTTGATGTGAAAGCAACCAAATGACATCAACCTTTAGGATGTTAGTAATTTCCTTTGATCTATGGGAGTTTTTTAAGCTATCAGGAATGTGTTCCTGAAGAGAAGTTTACCATTTTCAGGCGGATTGTCATCCCCAGAGGAATAACAAAATATTCTTTTGGAAGCAGTTCCATTTTTGTTGTGTTGTCAGAGCACCAAAAGAGCTTGCAGCATGACCAACTATCAAATTACCATTAATGTTCCAGTTCAGAGAAGTGCTCCCTGTTCCCTGCCTGCATGCAGGTATCTGGTTCTGCTCCAGCACCTGAGCCTGGAGCTTGAAAGCAAGATTTTGCTGTGACTCCTGGACTCCCTTTGACTGTAAATCCTCAAAAGCCAGGGGAGTTCTCTGCAGAGACATCTATAACCACGCACTAGGGCACAAATACACGGAAGAAAGTGGATTTAGAGTAAATGAATAGGCTTGTCCTTTGTGTGATTTGCTGAATTCCACATCAGTTTCTGCATTTCACTTTAACAAAGAGAAACAATCTGGAATAGTTGTGAAGCTTTCTGTGAGATGATGCTCCTAAGTTGTTAGCACAGCAGGCAACCCCCAAACTGCTCTGCAAGCTGAGAGCTTTATAGGTAACAGGTTTAGCAAGGAAGTTGCAGTGCCTTCAGCCTGTCTCCACTTTTGATTTTTAGCTCTTTGCTATTGTTTTTATCTTTATTCTGGTGGAGGTGCTTCCTTAGTTTGATTCCTTTCTCGCTGCACACCTACTGACAGTTACCCCACCCTTCTGTTACCATCTATTTCCCTACCACTGTTGATATTTGTTAGAGGCCTGATATGCTACCAGGAGAATCCGAGGGTTTTGGTATGTCAGAGAAAAATATTTTCTGTCCTGAAGTGATAAATAGGTGTGTTGTAGTTTCTTGGCTTAAAGATCTGACTCACAGGCTTGGCTCTCTCCCAGGATTACAGCATCCTAAATCGGGATCCCACTGAGTCAGGTGGTCTCTGTAAGGCAGGTCTGTTTCAGCCCTTTTGATTCCTTTAATATGGCAACAAGCTCTCAATATTTGAGAGGGCTTTCAAGATGTGACTCAAACATGCTCCTTTGAGTTTTTAAATAGCGTGGCTTTTACTGGTCAGTCTCCTGAGAAGAAAATACTGAAGGGGTTTCCCTTTGGTTTGTGGAGGAAAAAAGAATGTGTGCAAAAGTTAGTGAGCGACTTGCTCTTGGCACACCTTTAAAACCAATGTTATCTATCAGTAGTAGTGTTAAGCATTTATCCGATAATGACAGTATCTACTTGAATATATGGAAAGTGTCTTAGACCTGTTAAAAGACCAGGCTTAGGCCTTCATTTTCAGGTAAATTATCACCACGAAAACACTTTGAGGGGCAGGAGGGTGTGAGGTGGCACCCTGTTCTTCATAAACTTTGTGTAAGTTCGATTATGCTTCAGAATGAATTGAAAATTACTGTGAGGTGTTTCTTATGGGAAACATGAAGGAATTTGAGTGTCCCACAGAGAACATAATTTGCTTCCAGTAGGATACCTTTGCTGTAAGCCCACCTGGATGATACCAGGAAACAGAATGTGTGGGTACACCTTAACAACTGGGCCCGAGCCCTTCTTGAGGTGGGGGGAGAAAGGAGCTGGTTTGTGCACATGCTGAGAAGTGAGACCATAACAAAACCAGCCCCTTGGCGACCTCCCAGCTCCAGCAGTGAATCCAAGTTCTGATCTCAGCAGTTGTGTTGTTTTGTGCCACGTCCAGTCCTCCTCCTGCCAAGTCTCTTCTTTTTCCCATGGTGACCTGAGGTTCGTGGCTCTGGCCATGCCCCTTGGAACAAGCCCTGGTGTTACTCTAGGCTTGCACTGGGCAATCCCAGTGTTGATCTTCCACGTGCTTAGGAAAATTCATTCCCAGAAGTTGCTCTGGTGAAATTTGAAAGGGGAGTTGTGACTAGAAATAAGCTTTGTTTTTTAATGAGTTGAGGGTTTTTGTAATTTAGCTGTATGATTCCTAGTCTTTAAGAACCAGGTATAGACCTACAGGACTCTGGATTTTTCTTCAGAATTGGTTTTTAAGTGTTTGGAGCAAGCTGCCTAATGTACATAGCAGTCTCTTGTTGCAATTTCTGTGAGTGAATAAATTGTATGAGGGAGAATCTGAGACAACATTCTGCTGCAAGCTGAGCTATTGCTTAATGCATCTGTTCTGGGTTTCGGGTTATTACTGGGCTTTCTCTGCTGAAAAAGTGCTGTTGTTCCCTGTACAACATCACAGGAGAAGCTGGCAAATAAACCTTGTGCCAACCTATTTGATGCAACCAATTGTGGAGTGGTGTTTATTGAGAAAAAGTTATAAGCAAAATTGTGTCCTCTGTAATTTTTTCCTTCTATTTAATTTCCAAGTTTAGCAGATGCATTTCCTTTAAACGTGGAAGGTACCAGACGATAAAACCCTAGTTAAACTCTGAGGAGGTTTTTTATTTTTAGCGTTAGCTTCCTCTAGATCAGTGGAAACAGCACAAATGAGAATGGATGAATAACATCTTCCAACACGTTCATCATCCTTATTCTCCCTCAATGGGAGTTGCTTCCTGTCACTTTATGGAACAGCTCCTCACACTATTCCTTTTAGTAATGAGTAGCCAAATTGTTGCAGGCAGTAGGCGTGTTGCAGTTTGGCTCACTGTGAATATTCCCAACCGTGACATTTTGACCTTTTATATTTTTTTCATTAATCAGCTAAATCGAAATATCACTGGCTGTTCAAATGGGTTTCCTTACGTGTTAGGCCAGACTCTAGAACTTGCTCTGTAAAATCCCCGTAGCACAGCTCCTGCACTGCTTTTTGTTGGCCTTCACCTGGCCCAGAGCTGGTCCCGGCTCCACGGCCGTATGAGGCCTTTTGTTGGGAAAAGCATTCTCAGTTACTTGTGTTGCATCTGGTCTCCCACATCATTGTTGTTCCATCAGGGAATATAGGTACTAAAGGCTGATTGAAGCGCTTTTCCCCCCAGTAACTGTATCACTAATTTACATCTAATCATAGTAACATGAACGTGTCGATGTGGTGGCTCCACGAGGTCAGGGCTGCTCTCGCCTCATCTCAGAGCTGGAGGGGTCAGCTCTGGTGTCAGTTCCTGACCTGGTTTTTTGAGGCTGCAAAGAAAACGCCTGCAGGCATCGGTGTGAAGGTGGTGGTGGCACAGACACCTCCTCATTAGGAGCTGGACTGACATCCCTGCCTTATTTCCCAGAGGTGGCCAAGGAGCCATCACAAGACTATTGCAAACTTAATTTGGAAAGAGAATTGGAGCCTTAGTGGGTGTTCTGTGAATGTCCCAGTGCATCCCAGTTAATGACTGTTGTTACAACGAGGCCCAGATCAGGGGAAGCAACTGCCAGTGCCCCCGCCTTGCCAGCTGGTAGTAACTACATATTTTTCTTTCAACTTATGGTTGGCAGTGGACAGATCCAGATTCAGTAAAGATCCAGAGAGCTGAGTGCCTGATTGCCCGCCTGTAGTCACACAGTTCGTTCCTATCTGGTGACATGCCTATAATGAGCACAAAGCTGGGTTTCTGTTGGTGTGTTTTAGTGATTTGCTGTATGCTTAAAACCGTTGTTTCATCTGAAAAGGTAATTATTTGGGGTTTTCCCTTTTTTTAAGGTCTCCTTTTTTAGTAAGGAAGCATATGCAAAGTAGAGAAGCCAAAATAACACAAATGCTCAGAAGCCCTAAGCGTGATTTAGTTTTCTAGTTACCTCTAACCTTTCCTTGACAGGCTTCTGTCTTATGTGGTCACTGACACTGAGATCTGAAAATTCAGTCTTTAAGATGGAGTTGTATTCTGGTTTCTTACCTGCTTGCCTTAAGATGAATCTGGATTCCTAACAGAGGAACTGAGTGTCTGCAGATGGTAATCCCACATGAGATCTGTCAAGGCTGTCATGTTGCTGATACCTCAACCTGAAAACTGAGTGAAGGATGAAAACTTGAAGCTGTTTTTAGGGCAGATGAGCAGCACAGAAGCATGAGGCAGCTCTGCCATGTCCGGATGTTCGAGGGAAATGTCATTAAAGGAGGTTTTAGAGGGGAAAGGTCATTGTAGAAAATGGGTGGGAACCAGTGATAAGTTTAATATCAGTGTTACGAAGAGGATGGAGGAGGCAGAATGTGAGTAGGTACTTTATTATTCCATGGTATGAATGCATGAAGAGGCCACATGACACAAAGCTAGCTTTCCCAATTTTATATCTCACCTTTTTCTGTAATAAAATGGTTACCTGCTCCTCTGCCCTTGTGCTGATGATGTTTCCAACCATTTGTTCATTACGTGCTTATTCAGTCTGCACTAATCGTTTGGGTTTTCTTCAAATAATCTCCTTCTTTATCCATTAGCAAGTTGTTCTCCCTATTTATATTTTGAGTGGTGTTTTACTCAGATTTGTCCCATTAGTTAGCTGATGGTTTTGAGCCAACTCATGTAATGGGGGAAGATAAAGAAACAGATTCATAAAGTCATTGGAGCAGCTAAATGTGGGTAAATTCCTACCAGGGATTTGCATAGTTTAACAAAGGAGGCTGTTTTCCAGTGAGGCAAATATTAGCATGCTCAGGTAGCTTTTATAAAATCCATTCAGCATTTACCTGTATATTTAAGTCCTTTAAGTACCCTTGCAAATCTGGGTTTGATCCTTCTAGTTCCTAGAGGTATGTTTTACTTCCAGGCCAAGAGGCAATCTGTCCAGTCTTTGTGTATAATCTATATATACACACAAACACACACATATATGTGTATATATGTTGAGTCCAGACCTTGGTCACTACTACCCATGCACAGAGTTCATGGCTGTAAGCTATTTATCCTTCTTGTGTCCATACATGCAGATTGCAGATCTCAGTTTTTGTGTATAAAAACCTTGGTGTGTAAATCCACACGTACAGAAAGCCTTACCTTTGGATTACACCTGTGACAGGATGAGTGTGACCATGACTCGGGGCAAGAAAGATTTGGGAAGTTTTACTGATAGGACATAAACATTACTGTTTCCTTGATCTATGTGAAATAGAGATGTTGACACGTACATTTGAAGTTGTGGCATTTGCACTGGATGATGTGTTTTCGTTCTTTGTCAAATGTGTAGTTCTATTTTTGACTTGGGAGAAATAGGCAGTTTTTCTCTCTGTAGCGTTTGTAACCTTAGTCTTGTCTGAGATAAAAGAATTTGCTTTTTTTCCCCACCTTGTGGCTCATTGATTATATTGGAATTGCACCCAAGATTAATGTTTAAAGTTTGGGGATAGTTGTTTTCTTAAATTGGACTGCTGAACTTGTGGAAAATTTAAACCACTTTCAGCGTGAGAGACAGCAAAACAATTAACCCACGTGGTAGCATTCAGATTGAGATCACTGACATGATCTCATCCTGCATGTGACTTTGGATGTCTGGATGTCAGCAAGAAGGCTGAAGAGTAGAAAAATAGATTCAGCATCAGAAAGGAGTTAGTTTTCCTCTTGCTGAGGGTTCTGCAGTGTGAAGAAGCCTTCAGCTCCTTCCTTTCCCAGTACAAGTCATGTCACAAAAGCCAGATGTGAATAACACCAAGCCTGTTCAGAAGCCATCAGCTCATCCTGATATGGATTGGCACAATTTGTGCTTGATAATCTGCCTGACTCATCAGCTGTGACATCTTGCTCCAGGAGTGCTTGTTCTGTCTGGTTAGTCACATGAAAGGGAGTTTGGGAGGACAGGACGAAGAGCAATAGGAGTACACTGCTCTTCTGTTTATTCTCAGTCTTACGGGTCTGATCATGGCTACTTTTAAAAGATCTCCTTGAAGGCCTCAACTTGGTGGTGTGCTGAGCATCCAGAGAGGAGCCTAGTTTCTCAGAAGTCGTAAATCAGCCAGGATTGGCAGACAAGCAGAACAATTCTTGCCAAATGAATGGCATTTTAGTGCTTCCCATATCTACATTCCCTGATCCCAGACCTCTATTGCTGCTTCTTAGCCTCTTCTCTCATTCTTCAGCCACTTTTCTCAGCTGTTCTTGTGGTCATGGTAGCCCCAAGTGGTTTTTCCTGTTAGATGTTCTGTGGATCTATGTCATGATTCCTGCCCATAGCATATGTAGGTACCTTAGAGTTTGATTTCTGTAGATGTTCCTGCTGCAGCTGCAGTGTGAGCAGCCATCTGTGCTGCTTGTTTGTTTTTAATTCTAGTTTTTGTTTCATGAACTTCCGAAATATAAGGATTAGGTGGTATTTGTATCTGACTCTCCAGGCTGACCTGTTAGAGGGAGGCACAGGACACTTTCCTTGTCCATGAGGAAGCCGGACTCGAGGCTGTGCATGTGTCAGAACTGTGTGCTACCCAGGGGTTAAGGGCTGTTTAATGGCTTTAAGGCACTCTATCTTCTCATTTCTCCTGAGTGTGTGGTATCCCTCACCGGTGCAAGAGATGGAATGACAGGCCTTTTCCTCACCTGTGATCCTGCCAGAGCTGTGCTGGTGCTGCTGGGTCATGTCCATGCTGTGTGCCTGGAGATCTTCACCTGGCACTCAGTACAGCTCCACTGTGCTCACGCTGAGGACCTAACCCTTGCTTTTATCATCTGCCAAAGTGCTAGAGCATAGCTGGTAGCTGTTGCAGATGAATCCCTCTCACTTTTTTCTTTGGTGGTTAAATTTTATTTACATTAGTCCTACAGGAACAGTGATGAGACCAAGGTCATGGCACATCAACATCTGTTACTTTTCTACCTTGTCCCCTGAAGATCAGATTCATTTGTTGTCTCCCCCACCCTCCTCCAACTGTAGTTTACAGCTGGTTTGTGCTCTCAGCAGCTAATTAATAGTATATTTCACTGAGAATAGCAGAACCATCTGGGTTGCAGACCATGTAACCCTGTAGCTGAAGTATTGGAAAACTTTACAGACAACTTTACAAAGCTGCTTTCTGTCTATTTGGTAAAGAAGTGGATCGTACTAGGGCTGCCAGGGAGAGGGTCCATTGCAATGCATTTTAACTTCAGCAGGCAGCAAAATAAGTGTGTTGAGCAATCAGTAACAGTCCTTGCCTATTCATATGGCTAGAGAGTCTGTGAGCAGCTTTTGAAGTTCAGGCTCTTCACACTGTGCTCAAGTCAGCACGAAGTGCTCTGAATCTCTATTTCATTCACCCTGGCATGCTTGCATAACCCAGGACTCTGAAACTCTTGGATAGTAATATGTGTCCCTGCTGTTTTTTGAGATGGGAAGTCGTCAGTGTCGTTGGGTACAGCCCAAGTGGCCACATCACAAGTGTGTGCTCCCAGCTTAGTACTAAACCCAGCTTGTTCAGAGCAGCTGTGATGCCACGAGCTGAGAGGAGCCTCACCACACACGCTTTCACCAGCTTCTGGAGGAGCTGCTCTGGAGTGCTTGGGCCAAGGGCTTGTGCCGAATTTCTACTGCCAGCCACATCCAGTCCAGTCAAACTACAGAAAACTCAACCTGCCTTTGCAGTTTTGGGAGTTCTTGCTTGGCAGCAGGCACGAGGGATTTAGTCAGACCCTGAAGACCAGAGCCATCCCATTTCCCTGTGTTCAGTGGGGTGCTATAACCAAAGGAGCACTTAGACATGCATTAGACATCATAGCATTCAGAGGTTCTCAGAATGAGTGCAGCAAGGTATCACAATGTGGCTCAAGAAAAAAAAGACAAACTTGAAACAATCTTTGCTTCATTTGAAAAATTAAAAAAAAAATAATCTTGTATCTACTTATTTTGCATTCTGTTTTTACCTGAAAGTAGCCTGTGCAAGGTACGATGTGGAACTGTTCTTATAAGTGAAATTAGGACCTAAGTGAACTTTCCAGTTCACTCCCTTGATCAAGGGGGCAAGGAAAAAGTGCTACATTACATGGAGAAGCAATTCATGTTTGTCTCAGTTCTTCAGACAACCTCATAGAAGCTCTATGCCTTCTTGCTAGAAAAATTGACTCTTCTTCACTTTCATCTGTTTTGATGCATTCTAATATAAAGGATTAATTTGAAGAGACGTTCAAAGCCCACCTCCATGTGTTCCTGTGTCACCTGCTCTAGGTGACCCAGCCTTGGCAGGGGGGATGGACTGGATAATCTCCAGAGGTCCCTTCCAACCCTAATGATTCTGTGACTCTGTGAAATAGCTCAGTATTTCTGGAAACTCTTTTTTAGACAAACTTTGAAAGGGGGGGATGTCTCAAAAAGTACATTATTTCACCCTACCATTTGCAGGGCTGAGCATCTTTCTCACACTGGATGGTAACACAGTAACTCAGACCTGTAACACAGAGGTTTTATAGCCTAAAAGTATGTGGATGGAGGCATTTTATTCCTATTTTTAAATGACCACAGAAGCCCAGAGAGACCTTCAGCGTGATGGTCTGTAGCAGAACTAAAAAGCAACTTCAACCTGTCCCTGCTCCTAAAGGTTTCTAGTGCTTTACACTTAATATTAGATATCCATAGGAGATATTTAGGTATGAGTGCCAGTCCTTGCAGATGCTGCCTCTGTGAAACAGCCTGTGAGCTCTGCCTCGTGCCCTTCTCCAAGCACAAGTCAATCTGCATAAGGTGGCAGCAGTTCAGCCCTGGAGGAAAGCCTGCAGCCAGGCTGCTGGTACAACATCCTTTCCTTTCAATAGAAAAGGAGGACACCGTTTCCTAGGGCATGGTGTCCAACACACTTGATGTATGAACCAATTTCAGATCATAAAACAGTTTTATGATTTAATGTTTAATTTAATGATTTTATGTTTAATTTTAAACAATTTATGTTTAAATTAATCATTAGGACCAATAGTCCCATTAGTGACTAAATAGCTCTTTGTATTTTGGCAGAAGGGGGGTTGTTTTTAGGCTTTCTTGTATAGCTACAGAGTTCCTAGAAGCTGGTTTTGTGGGTTATCTTACTGCTGCTTATCTTGTGGATGTTATTGATGATCTGAGATGAGTTCAGGGCCCCTTTGTCTGAGGCATTGTACTCTGAAGGCCAGGAATAGAGCTTGTGCTGCACAGTTTGGTGAGAAAGGAGCAGGGTGATAAGAACTGTTATCTGTCAATCTCAGTTCACAAACAGGCAGAAAGTCCCCCAGAACTGAAGGCAGTGATGCTTTGTGATGACACCTGGCTTTCTGTAACTACTAAAATTCCCATTAAGGTCTGTAGAGATTCGATTTAAAAGGTTTAAACTAAGAAAACATTTTAATGTACGTCACAGCTGAAGATACTCTTCTACCTTTATCTGCTCCTTCATTGTGTCTTTGAAATGGGCCTTCAAGTCATTGCTGTGCCACAAACTGAACGCAGATCTCATATATTCCAGGCTTGGATGTTAGTTTTGGTACTTCAGTTTTGTGTCTTGGCAGATGAAACTTACATTCTTTATCTGACATAGTTGGCAGTGACTGCTAATGGTGATTAACTTCTACTGATGAATTAGAGAATGTCCTACCAAATAACAATTAAAAGAGAGGGGTTTTTTTTCAGATTATTGTAAGGCTCTTGTTTAGGCCCTATTGTAGAAATTCTGTTCATTTAGTATCTTTATAGGATGAATTTCTGGATCAGTCTCATCTCTTCTGAGCCACAGTTGGACTATGTTGACACTGCCTCTCCTGAGACTCCTCACTTACACAAATGTATTTCTCTGTTTTGGTCTTGCTACTGATTCTTTGCTGCTGAAATGAATTGCAGCTGCTTTGCCTCCTTTCTGAAATTATGGTCTGCCTTCCCTTGTGCCATCATTCTAGTGGAAGAAATATTTAAACCACTCAGACTTGTTTTGTTGTGCATCTGCAGCATTTTTAAACTTACCACCTCTTACTATGGCACAACACGAGGGGAAGCTTGGAGTCTTCAATTCTTACTTGATGGCACAAGCTGTATTCTTCCCTTTTGGCTTCAGGCCCTTACCCTGCACTGTGATTTTGGAACACATCAACTAAGCAGCCATTTTAAGGACCTTCCAGCTACCACAGATTTAAGCCATTTCTCTTTGCTAGCCCTACTGCTTGTTCCTATACTTTTACCTATGTTCATCCTAATTTTTCTGGTGGAAGGCAGAAAGTAACACAAGTGTGCTGAAAGCTATACTTTCCTTTCTGATAACTCTCCTTTGCTCTGCCTGCTCCTCTGTCCTTTGACAAAACAAGTGCTTAAAAGAGCAGTCTCCAATAGTAGGTAAAGACCAGGGTCTCTTGGCAATTCTTCACTATCTGTATGTATTGAGGTGCTGGTGGGAGATTTTTCCAAGGGTTTTTACTTTGCTTCTCATTTGACTTTTTTTTTTTTCCATGGTGAGTCTTGGACCCACTGATCATGGGTGACTTTCAGCCCACAAAAACACAGCATGGTGAGCACAATGTACCCTGCTTGACTTTCAGCTCGTATTTTTGCCCTCCCCACTGTGACACGCACATCTTATTCTTTGCCAAACAAAGAATGTTTTGCACTTGAGATGAAAATAAGTGAAATGGCAATGGCAGAACGCCCAAACTTGCTGTTTCTGCTTTTTGTGCAATAACAGTGCACAGTGGCGTTTTGGAGTCTGATGGGGACAATAGCAAAGCTCTGTGCAGGAGAAATGCATGTGGTTAAGTGATCAAAGAGGAAAGAAACTGATTATGCAAACCTGGAACAAATATAAAGGGGATGCTTTTTATTACAAGGTCGAAGTAATTAAATGCTCAGTTAGAATAGCCTTTGTCAGTCACTAAAGCAATAGCTACTCACTCAGATTCATCTTCAGTGTCCTCTCTGCCTGCTGCTTTAAGGTGACTTATGAGCAATGAGGCATCTCTTTATTTAAAGCATTTCTGGAAAAGTGGTTGTTGCCAAGACTTTTGCCCGCAGGTTCTTCCAGCTGTCCTTAGAACACCTCGGTGGCTCCGCTCCTGGAGCATAGAAAGCTCTGGGGTTAGAAGCCCTGATGTGGGCCCCATTCACAAATGGTGACGTGCAGGAGTCCCCTTCCTTCATTTTGGGAGTCTTGCCTTGGAAAAATGGGGAGGCAACATCTAAATGACAAAATGCTGTCACTGAGCTCGGAGTGCTGTGCAGAGCTGTTCCAGGGGCGCGGTGTGGTCGCGTGCCACCCCCTCAGTGTGCCAGGCGTGGTGCTGAGGGCAGTGGGAGCACCAGCTCTCCTCTGGAAAACAGCTGCTTTCCTCTGAGAGGGGCCTTTCCTCTCTGACTGAGGCCTGAGATGGCCAGGGCCGGTCCTGAGGCAGGGGCTGAACTCATTTGAGGGGAGTATCACTAGAAATGGGTGCTGCACTTGCATTTCAATCCCCTGGCACACGTGTGTGGGTGTAGTCGGGCAGGCAGCCTCCAGCCACCGCTGCAGTGTGTGGAACTGAACGGGTCAGGGGACACTGCACAACCATCCATCCTTCTGCCCACAAGTCTCTTCAATTATTACTTCTGTCTTATACAGGAACAGATTCTTTCTTGTTTCTGGAGGACTGGCACGAGCCTGTGAAGAAACTGAATGAAAGGATTTTGAGTTTGTCGAGGACTGGCCTTTGCCAATAAGCTTAGAGGCTGAACCGTACAGAGATGGGCGCTGTCTTCAGAGCTCTTTGAATAACAGAACTGGCTTCACAATATAATTTACACAGAGGGACTTCAGGAGACAGACTGGTCCAAACTCAGGTGTACAAGCATTGCTAACAGGCTAACTCAGGTTATTCGGGGGCACCCATGCAGTCTTTCTGGGATGTGGGGCGATCACATCTTTGGTTCAGTTTATTTCCACCAATATTTCTCACGATTCAAAAACTAAGTGCAATGAACTTCAACTGCAGTTTCATTTTCAAAGTTGGAAATTAAAAAAAAAAAAAAAAAAAAAAAAAAAAAAAAAAAAAAAAAAAAAAAAAAAAAAAAAAAAAAAAAAAAAAAAAAAAAAAAAAACAACAACAACTTGAAAAGAACCTCTGTTAAATATTTCAATCTTCAAATGAAAGTTTAGGGAATAATACAGAAAATAAGTGGGTTTGAAGTGAGGAAATGTCACGTTCTGGTTTCTTCTCCAAGCAAAATAATTTGCTGATATTAGCAAAAGGCTTTCACCAAAACACCTAGCATTTGTTAGAAGTTTAATCATTCAAAAGTAAAAACCCTCTTACCCCACTGCAATCATCTTCAGTGTTTATCTTGAATTTCATGAGAATCTTGCTACGTGAAGTAGCAGTAAATCTGAGTTGCTTTTATCTTACATGACAAAACTAAACCACTGTCTTAAAACTCCAATGCGATGATCTTCTTCCAATCTACCTTTCAACAGCTTTCTGTTCAAAAGGATATGCTCAGGAAAATGCTTATGTGGGGCCTTTAGCAGTTCCATGTGTTGATTTCCTTGAGTTTGACTCCTAGCCTACTTTTCTTTTGAAGTTATACCTTTGATTTTTTAAATTTATTTTTTTAACTCTTAAGTGTGATCACATTCCTGTCACTTAGAACTTCAGGCACTTTCATGAAATTTCTACTCCTGATGACAAAGAGGAAGCTGTCAAAACTCCAGAAACATGACTCTGGGAAATTTGGGTTTAATGGAGTTCTTTAGTTTGTCTGATATCCTACTGCTTTTTGACAGGCTACCTCTGGCTTTGTACATTAAGAAGCTTTGGTGGCAGTAGTGATAAAGAACGATTTTAGCCCTTTTGTAGAGATGAACGGGACTGAGTTTTCCTGGCATGCTCTAATTCTCCCAAGGGCATTACAGTAATCCTCACATTTGTCACTTGTCTGTACCATAGTGGCCTCCTTGGGGGGACCCTGAGTGCATTGTGCAGAGTGGGTTTCATGCAGAGGTGATGAATACACAGCCATTCAGCTGGCGAGCAGCATAAGCAGGAGACGTAACAGGTGGCCCAGAGTTTGATAGGAGTATGATGCTGGTGGGGAAGGGCAGCATTTCCAGCCCACCTTCAGAGCAGCCCGTGGAAACTGTCTTGATATCGTGCAAAAAATATTGGTGTTATTTTTTTCTGACTTAAGTCTTGCTCAAGGAAGAATTTTTTCTGATTACCTTGGGTTGCAGGTGTGTTAAGTCTATAAAAGCAGGGACAAGGACCACGTTCAGTGCTGCTCTCCTTCAGTTAGATTAGAACAGAGAATGTAACAGATATCAGTTACCTGTACTTTCTTGCTTGTTGGTAATCCTGTGGTCTCTGTGCCTGGTTGAACACAGGCTGCATCTGTGCTGCCCACAGCCCTCTGATTATCCCACCTTGGAGTATTGTGGGGTCCCAAGTTTGTGAGCTGAGCTGGCAGGGTGGGAGATGCTTTGTCTGCTCCCATCCTTATTCCTTGAACATGGAGCTGTTGCAGGCAGCAGCACCACGACAGAGGAGATCTTCCTACTGAAGTATCTCTGAGGGCTGTAAGGGTTTGACAAAAAATAAAGTATAAATAAGCACGTGGGTGGGTGACTGCAGTTCACTTTGCCACACCCTGAAAGTGAACCTTGCTCAAGTCCCAGGTGAAGTGGATTCCTGAAACTGGCTGCCTTGTGCTTGGTGGCCTCATTGTTGGCTCCCCAAAGAACTGCTGGACCTTGGAAAGGCTTTGCTCAAGGCAGCAGTGTGAGGAGATCCGTGTCCTTCCATAGGCTGACCTCTGGGCTGGATCTGCTTTGAGGCCAAGCAAGTTTTGCTCCCATAAAGGCTGCCCAGCCCCTGGCAGTGGGGCAAGAAGGCGAGGACTCCCCTGGAAGGGGGGTGCACAGGAATCACATGGATGAAAGCCAGACTGAGCAGACACATGGGATATTTCCACAGCCCCTGGACCCTCTTCCCTCTGTAGTGCTAGGTTGGGGGGTATCCCAGCATATCCCTACTCTATGCAAGTTTATAACAATTTTGGTGGTGAAAACAAATTCCTGGAGCACGTATGCCAAATTTTAGCCTGAAGCTCATTTTTACAGCCAAGTAATAAATCTTGAAAGTAAGGATTCGTAATAAAAACGCTGGTACAATCTTGAAGCCCAACAGTGCTAGTGGCAGCTGCTGCTGTGGTGTGGTTTGAAAAAATAATAGCGTGTGGAATAGCTTGTGTTAATTACTCTTAAACCTGTTAGTGTGTTATGCCTGGCAAACCTTGAGAAGCTCAGCTCTCTGTGACAGGAATGGTGTTTAGTTTGGGGTTTACTTTTTTATAAAATGCAAACAAAGAAAAGATTAGGCACTTTAATGATTTCATGGTTTAAAATCTCTGTGCTAGAAACAACCTAATTAAATTCCTGACATCATCAGTTTTGTTAGTAAATAGTAACCATGGATGCAGAAGAGTCTTGCATCTCATTACATTCAGCATAGGGTTTCAATACAAGAGCCATTAGCTGTGGTGTGGAAATGGAAAAACAAAGGAAAAGTATGGGACACTTTTTTTTTTTCCCCCTCCCATTGATCCAGAACACAGTCCTGGAAGAATACCTGTAATTAATTAGCAGGGCTTTAATGTAGGGCAGTAGGCCATAGGTTTCCTCTAGTGAATTTAGTAAATGGCAGTACATTGCACAAGATAGAGGAGACAGAATATATAAAAACTACTCGAACTGCAGGAAATCAGTAATTGAACAGTGTAGTTAAAGCAAGTGCCTATTTTACACTGACTTTTGATAGTGTTTGTGATGTCTCTATCTCAGGAACAATGCAATCCAGGTGAATAAATCATTTGCTGCACATGTCTTAATGTGGTATAATAAAAAAAAATCAAAATTTACTTGGGTAAGTGGTGACAACGCTGCATGTTTAAGCAAGGGTGAATTAGCATGCAGACAGCAAACATGGGCAGAAGGGAAACAGACTTTCTCATAAAGGAACTGATTAGAATTACTCAATGCCACTCTTTCTTTAACAGGAGATGTACTAGTTAGCACTTCATTTCAATACAAACAACAAACAAATGATGTTCAGTTACCAGGGTCTGGCATAAGACTGGTGTCTTCAAAGGAAGTGAGGCTGATTCAATGCAGTTAGAAGAGATTTTTGGTTTGGACTGGTGAATAAATTGGTCCAGTGTGTCTGAAAGATGCTGTGAGTGTATTTGTCCACTCTGCAGGCCTGGGGATTTATGCTCAGCCTTGCAAGTAGTAGGAATGGTTCCAAAGCCAGTAGCAGGGTCCTCAATGAGCATATATGCAAGTGTCAGGCAGGTTTTAATGTTTATGTTGGTAAATGAGCTCATCTTAGCAACAAAGGTGCATTGTAGATTGATTTGACAACCCCATGTAAAAATAATACAAAATCCACAGCACAGCCCTGCTCAGGTATCAGTGGCTTATTTTTCATCAGTTTCAAGAGGGAGGTTTTCTTTAAAAACACTGGCACAGGGCTGATCATCTCTTTCTTGCCATTTTTCCTAATGGATCTGTCAGGTGAGCTTCAGCCACAGCTGCAAAGGGACGTCCCCTTCTTCCCTCGACGAGATGAACACTGTGCAGCTTTCTGTTAAATGGCAGTGCCTCTTTCCTGCTAAGGAAAATGGGATGATCTGCAGTAGATTGTGTGACTTGGTGATGAAATTCCCATGACTTTTAATGGGAAGGGTTACAGAGGCTGCTCTGTGATTCCTTGCACACAACCCAGTTTTCAAAAGACTGTTTAGGTCTCTCCCGTTGTGATTCCTTTACTGGTGGAGTCAAAGTACACTTGACGAGCAAGGATGTTTTAGAAATCTAGCAGAGTACAACCTTTTTAGTATGAGAGAGGGCTTGCAGAAACTTTGTCATTGTTTAGGAGTGTTTTAACTGTCAGTGAATGGAAGAAAAAGACAAACAGGAAAAAAAATAGCTTGTAGCTTTGAAGGGGAGATATGTTAGGGAATAAAGGGGCCTGCATTGGAAGCTGCTATCAATCAGAGTGTACCTAGCACATAATACTGCTCAGGAGACCTCTTAAATGTGGAACTTTGTGCAATAAATCCATTCCTGCAACATGTTTATTCCTTTATTACATTTGTGGGAAGAGGAGATTTCACTGCATATTCTGTATAGTGATGCATAAAATCCATATTTATAATCCCACTGTATATATTCCACGTTTCATCAACAGTATATTAATTTGTTATATGGATTTGTTCTTTGCAGCCAGGCCCTCTTTTAATGAGAAATTTCAGTGTCCTTGGAGAAATTACAAAAATAAATATTCAGTCTTTTTTTTTTCTGATTTATTTGTATATCATGTGGTTTATGTCATCTTGGTGCCCACAAAAGGACTTACTAAATCTAATGGGGAAATTACATTGCTATATTGCTATCTTCAAGCATTGTTAAGCTGATTTCATTTGAAATTAATGGTTAACACTTGAGAACTGGCTTTTTATAAGCAGAGAATTCTGTTCTTTTTCTAACATGTCTTTACTATATCAGAATGCCTTTCATCAACCAATTGGAATAACTTCTGAATGGAGGTTTCTTTTCTTATGTATCATTTTTGGTTCATTAGCTACAGTATTTTGTCATCTGGACAGAGGGTTTGGCTTTAGAAAGGAAAAAATTATTTTGTTTTAACTACAAAAAAAGTGAAAAGAAACAGAAACCAGTGACATTCTCTAAAAATGGGAGATGCTCAAGAATTCATGCATAGCATCCAGCCAGAGAATACTGATGCTTATTTTTTCTTAACTGGGGAAAAATCTGCTTTCTTGTTAAAGTACTAAATAGCAGTAAAATACCGTGTTTAAAATGTGAAGTTTGTAATACCAAGAGTTTTGGCTCTGGTCCATTTCTGCTTTTGTTGGTATAGACCCTGTTATTCAGCTGGCACTGCAGTGGATTGATGGCTGAGGCCGGATCTGTTACTGCACAGAAAAATTACCCTCCCAAAATGATCTGATCCAAATGATTCATTAGTCAAGAAGTGTTGAGGGGTAAATGCATCCTCCAGCTGCTGCCATAACCAATAGAGGACTGCGGTCCTCAGAAGATACAAGGTTTTACAGCTTGTGTTTTTTTTCCCCCCCAGATGAAATACTTTGAGCTGGCTTTGCCTTTAATAGTAAGTTTTATGTTTCTATTTGAAGTTTTACCTTCTCCACAGATTTGCCCCAGCTTGCTGTAATCCTACATTTTGTGTGAAATTCCTACCCTTTTTCAGGTGGCATTCTAAATTAGTGATAGTGCCTTTTTCTGCAGGGTGCCTCCTAACAGAGAGAGGCTCCCTCTGAAGAGGGAGCAACTCCCTGAAAACCAGAAGCAGCCCTTGTGTGCCCATTTCTGTCAGCTAATTGCAATTCTGCCGATGCCTGGCCATTGCTGAGACCTCCAAGCCCCCTGTGCTCTGCCAAAGCAGGATATTTTTTTTTTTTTCCCTTGCAGTCAGACAGGAAGGATGAGAGCTTGTTCTGTTGGCTCTGGCAGCTTCAGTGAGCTCGACTGTCCTTGCAGCAGGGCAAGTGGGAATGCAGATTTATCCTGGTGTAACAAGGGGCACAGGAGGGAGTCGTTTGTATGATTTCCCTGTTACGGTGAACAGCTGTGGAAGTCCTGATTATAAATTTCTGTAGATGTTCATCTTTCCTTTGTTATGAAACAAGGGCTGGGGGAAAGGTGTCTTTCCAGAAAGGAAATGAAATGAGGAAAAAATTATTCAGTGCAGGCAGCTTGACATAAAGAATACTTTTGTTCCAGAAAAAGTGCTATATTCCTATGAAGGAACGTGGCACCTAAAAAGTGCTTCATGCCTGCTTTCTCATGGGTGAACTGAGGTATCAGTAGAGTTTTCCTATTAAATTGAACTTTCCTATTAAAAGAAATTCTTCAATCAGAAGAATTCAGAGTGGGCACTGAATTTTCAGCCTGGGGATTAAAAAATACATTTAGATTTTTCAAGAGTTTCTAGGAAGGGGCTGGAGAGCCTGATCTGATCAGATATCAGGAAGAGCATGTCTGCCATGAACATCAGTTAGCAGGGTGGATTATCTCCCATTCCAGTTTCCAGCAAGATGTTTCCCTTGAGAACGTTTTTGGGATTTTTTTTGGCTGTTCTCCTTTCTTCAAAAGTACTGGTGCTAAGGAGAGAAAAAAAACCCCAAAAACCAAGTCCCCCACTGATGAGGTACAGAAAGGAGGATCCCTTCTGGCCACAAGCTTGACACGGTACCAAAAATAGTGGGAAAAATAGAATGAAAAGGAATTTGTCAAGTTCTTGTTGCCAGTTGTGGGAAGGGTTTTCTGTTGCATTAGGAAGAGAGTCTCTTTAAGTCAAATAGCAACTCTGATGTGTTATTGCTACCAGATGCTCCTGGATGCTGCCAAGTTGGGCAGGTTTCCCTCTTCTGTCACCTCTATGCAAGCATCTGCTCTCGGCTCCTCTGAATGAATTTACTGAATGAAGTAAGAAGTCCATAGGACAATTTCTGGTGGTGGAGCGTGGTGTAACTTGAAGTAACACTGACCCTGGTAACAATAGGTCAACAACAATATGAAAAAACCCCTTGGGTTCCTGTCTCCTGTAGTTCAGAGCTCATTCCTGTAAAGTAGATTGGATATCCTGGAGGTTGGGCTGTCTCAGCTTGTGTGCTGAGCTATGACAGATCAGAACAGGCTTGCCAAAAAGATGTTTTGTTGTCACAGCTCACCTGTGGATCCCTGTGTGCACAGCAGTAGTGATTCAGGTCAGCTAATTAGACAATTAATTACTGCCTTGCTATGGCAGCCCACACCCATTGCACAGCCACCTCATGCTTTTGAGGAATTGCATCAGCTCTTTGAATTTGTTCTGTTTGGAAGAGGGGCTGGGAATTGGCCCAGAGAGAAATCCCAACTGGCTTAGGGCTGTAAGCGTCAAAGGTAGATTACCCAAAATGTTGGCCCTAAGACAAAGACAAGAGCAGTTGTCTTTCCTCAGGAGGAAATGAAATGTAACAGCCTGCATGAGTCATGCATTTTTAGCACATCAGCTTTCACTCTCTTGCCAGAAAATGTACTAAATACCTAAGATTGTGTTTGTCTTAAGTAAAGACATATTTCAAAGCTCTGGCAGTGGAAGCGCTAACACAGCGGACTGTCGATGCTATTGCTCTCCAAGCACCTCACAGTTCCTGCTTGGCTCTTCCTTGTGCCTGTCTCCTGCATTTTAATGGAAACATCCTCTGAACATGAGAAAAGAGATTCTCAGTCTTGAATAGGGCCAAAAAGAGCCAGGTGTGCATTTGCAACAGCTTGGCTTTCTTGTCCCCATGTCACCACCTTTAAAAAAGGTCTCCCTTCCGTGCCTCTCCTGGACTGAATGCTGCTATGTATGAGGTTTCTGGATACTTGCAACTCACTGGAGCAATTTCCCCTGCTTTGGTGACAAACCATTGTCTGTGTGACTTCTGTATCATGTGTTCATGAGTCCTGTCCAGACTCACAGGCAGCCAACAGCTCGTTCCGTGATCACCATTTCCAGGTAAAATTTTCTGAGTACTGATGTGAGTTGGCGAGTATGGCATGGAGAAAGGAGAGAACTGATTCTATCAAACAGCTTGGAAAATTCATCTAGTCAAATAAAACCAAAAGGAAAGATTCATTTTGGGTAGCAAAACATTCCTAGTTAAAACTTGGACCAAACTTTTGCTTTCAGCTAGCATCTTTGTTGGAGTCATTAACTTAGTGCCTTTTAAATCCAAGCTGCCCTCCCACATTAGATGATACAAAGGAAATTACAAAAGATCGATTTCACACTGTAAGCTTGACCTTTTTTTGAACACAAACCATGCAGACTCATAGCTGGATGATTATATTGTTTCAAAGAATATTGCAAAAACTAATGATCTTGCTGAATCATTGTAAATAATTCTAATACTAAAGGTTCTGTGCACAGAAAATAGCAAGCTGCATAAAAAACCACCCAGATACCAGAAGGAATATTAAGGAAGATTGTCAAAGGTCTATTAGTCAACTAAGGCAACTCTTCTGCCCTTGGAAAATATCCCCATGGTGTGAGATGTGTTGTTAATTATTGCCTTGCAAGAGGCGGGTTCAGGTGGGTGTTGATGCAGATGAGCTGCTTGTGAACTTTTCAGCCTGATGTACTCTGGTTAGCACATCAGGCTAGAGCAGTGAAGTTGTTCTCCATGCACCACACGCTTATCTAAAAAACAATACACGAGGAATAGGTTTAAGCTCGCAATATTCTTTGTCTTTGCTGGCCCAAACAGGGTATAAAGGCTGATTAATAGTGGTTCTATAGAGCCTTCTGCCTCTTGCCTCGAGTGCAGATATCGGAGTGTAAAATCTGGCAGAGAGGGCCATGGAATGGATTTGTAATGGTCTCTGAAGGGTCTTTGGCTCCATAAGCCAGTTAATGGATTGCACGCAGCCATATGCAGCACTTCCATTTCTTATGGCTATAATGGAATAATAGTTTTCATTTAATAACCGACCCAAGTATAATTCAATACAAAGACATATTATATTCCATTTCAGCAAATGAAGCATGCCACAGCTTAAGTGGTATATCAGAGCTAAAAAAAAAGCCCTGCTCATACTGTGTTATCCTTCACAAAGAAGCTTGCCACGTATCAACATTTTTAAGTGCAAATTCTAGTTGGGAGTATATACCTAGTCCTAGTATCTAGTTTATTCATGACTTTTAAGGCTTTATTTTGGATAGATCTGTGCCTGTAAGTCATAGCTTAAAGGGCTGAATTCTCGCATGCTGACTTCAGTCATTGAGAAGAGCTGTGGGCAATGCATTGTTTGACGGAAGGTATATAAATCCTATTAAGGAAACATTGACACCCTCAGCTTCAGGCTCAGGTTCTCCCAGTGAGCTGGAACTGCTGCCTTGGAGGGCAAAGATTCTGTAGATCTTTCCTGACGGGTCAGTCTGAAAACAGCAGAAAGAGTGGGTGTGTTATCCTCAGGAGTCACAGCACGGCACCAGCCCTTGTCTCTGAATGCTCGGAGATAAACACGTACAGGAGCACCAGGCCACAGCAGACCTGTCCCAAAGCTCACTGGGGTCACAGGAGCTTTGCACTGGCTTTGAGGAGTCTTGGTTCACACACACACAGGTGCCACTAGGTAGAAAATGCTGAATCATTCAAATCTCCAACCGTGTGAAGAACTTGGGGATAACAAGTGTCATGCCTTGGGGCCCACATTTGTCACAAATTTACTGTGCAGGGCAGAAACCCGCTTATAACCAGCCCTGCACTTGGTTTTGAAGAAAAAAAAATGAGCTGTGTGGAATAGGTAGTGCTATCACCCCTGAGTAATCTGTACTTCAAAGTCAAACAAAGCTTGCCTGTTACTTTGTGAAATACGGGTGGGATTTATCCTCAGTTCTGTCACTAAAAATTGCCTGTAAGGAATCTCGGCAGTCAGTGAGAATAGATGGCTCAGAACCCAGCTATAGCTCTAGGGACCATCACAAATCTCAGGATGTCTCCCAAGTGCTTGATTTGTGCAGATGATGCTCTGATTTAGCAGAAAGTTGCATATAAACTCGTGTCGCCAGCAGCCTCTATTGGCGTCATAGATGCAGAGGCTCGAGAGAGTACATTATTCCAGCAAATGTCAGCATTAATTTATACTTGCTCAGGGCTCATCTGCTTTCTCCTGCAGTCTCTTGGAGAAGAGAGATTACATTCATGTGCATGAAAAATTCGGTGTCCAGCAGATGAGGCCAGGACCTGCTCAGCATCCCGGGCAGCGGTGTGTGCTGAGGGGGGGGTGGCAGCAGCCTGACCCCCAAACAGAGGAGTTGTCATTGTTTGTTCTGCCCTCTGTCACTGAAAGCACCATGAAACTCATGGCGTTAAGAAGCTGCAGCAATGTGTCCCCAGATGAGTTGCAATTGAAACTGCCAATCTGCTGGCAAGAACCATGAATACAGGGAAAAAACTTTAACTGAAGTTGGTGGACACTGAAGGTTGTTCCCACAGCAGGACTGGAGCTAAAGGGGTTGAACATCCCTGTTTTACTTACGTAAAAAATTGCAGCAATTGCTGTGCTAGTCATGAGCAAAACCAACTAGGAAAAGTTTGCACTCACACACGGGTTTAACTGAGCTGTTGCATTCAGGTTCTCTCACTTTGAAAAGCACTTTTCAGCTCCAGGATTACTTGTTGCATTAGATCTGGAAGTTGCTTTATGACGCGGTGTGAAAACAGCAGAAGATGATTTTCAATATTTAAACAAAAGAAACCAGCTGTTAAATATAGTTCTTTAAAAATGCAGCGGTACATTAAAATGTAACCCACTGTGCTTACTCTTTATTTTTCTGATTCTGTATCACACTTGCTCAGCTTGCAAAGGTGTTGAGCATTTGCACTAAAAATGATCCTACAGAAGAAATTATGCCAGAGACTTTCCCAATTCCACCATTCCCAGCTCCTACTCTGAGGGACACCTCTACAAGTCCATTTGCAGTGAATGGGCAGCTGCTGAACCAAAAAGAAACTGAACTTCTTGCTTCCAGCCCTGTGGCACTAGGAAGCTTTTTACAGTTTTCTTGAAGCGTGGAATTCCACTCCAGAATTCTTCTATTGGAAATGTTTATCACAAAGTCTTCTGCAGCAAGATCTTTAGCAAGAGCGTTTGTCTAAAACTGACAACAGTGAATGCCAATCAGAAAAAGCTCTTCACAACATGTATTTTTTATGAATAGCATATTTTAACCAAATGTGCTTCAGACAGCCCAGGCAAACTTCCCAGGCATATTTCAGCAGTGACTTGTGCCTGTTCTGCTATTGCTGATCCAGTCTCTAGGCTATCAAGCTGCTGTTGCCCTTCATAATGAAGTGGACTAGGAATATTGCATGAATCTAACATCTGGAAGCTGGACTTGGTGAAATGTGGTGCGTTTTTCATGTCTATCACTTTGGACATCTCTCCACTGCAGACTGTACTGGTAAATGATGGTCTGTCTCCATGCCAGCAGTTTTTAACACAGTCCTGCCCTACAGCCCATCGTACACCCAGTGGGTCTCTCTCTGCAGATTGTGGATGACTTTTGCTGAGTGGCTTTGCAGAGGCTCTTGTCCAAAAGTGCAAGGCAAGCTGAAGGCTGTCTGCAGAGCCAGTTGCCTGTCTCATTTGACCACCACCTGACCTCTGGAGCTGGGCTTGAATAGGAGTCTTGGAAGTTGGGATGGGTTTGGGCAGGATTTGACTTCAGGGAATGAGGCAAGTTTGTGGTTGTTAAATTTAATTATGAAGGCATGTTCTTAGGCTGGAAAATACAATTATACAGCATCTGCTCCTCTGTAATACATTTTCTATAGCAACAAAAGTTATCTTCAGGACCTACTCCAGCTCCCTACTGGTTGCTGGTGCCGGTGATGCTGTGTGCTGACTGGAACATGCTTTAAGGGCAGGTGCTGCGTGCTGGCTGTGTGGTGAACTTCACCAGGGTTGTTGTTGGATCTCCTGGGGTAATTCCCGCAACCAAACCACAGGGAAAGGAGTGATTGTTGTACCACGGCCAGGGCTTCCCGTGGAGCCTGCATTCCCACCAGCATCAGGCTCTGCAGGTGGGATGCCAGAAGGCTGATTCTGCCCTAGAAACCCGCTCCTAGCAGCCTTTGCAGATGTCAGGTGGGGGAAGCAGGCGAGTTGAAGGCACATGTGCTGCCATCAGCTGAGGTGAGCAGGTGATGTGAACGTGCCGTGCATCAGCGTGGTGGCAACCAGCCTGCTTTTGTCACAGTTCCAGGAAGGGCTGTGCTTTTTCACTCGACTCAACCTGTGCCATGAGAAATCCAGAGCACTCTGCTCCTCCTCTGTTTCTTGTACTCCTGACAGATGTAATCCCCCTGTGCTGCTGCAGTCCTGCAGCCCCTTGTGCTGGAGGGCAGATGCAGAAACTTGTGCCTGGCCACGTCTGCCCCTATTTAACCCTGGGTTTGCACCCTTCACAGCCTCCCCGTGAAGGAGGAGGTACTACCACTTTGGGTGATCCAGCACATGGAGACTTTCCCTCTGGACACACGAAGCTGAACGGGTCTGTGTGCCTGCCAGGGGCATGTGGGAGCAGCAGCAAGGCTTTCTGGGTGCACGTGTTCTCAGTAAGGAGGTTTACTTTACACTCATGTGGTAAAGAGAACCAAGGCTGCTGTACCAGTACAGCAGTTCTGAGCTGTAAAGTTTTGCTACAAAGCTGAGCACATAAGCAAATATTCAGAGGACAGAAAGTGGTGGCTGGTGGGAATGCTAATGTGAGATGTCAAAGGAGTTCGTTTATTTTGATAAACTAGTTGATATTCTAAGATGCTTTTTCTCTCACTTGATAAAGTGTCAATCTTCACCAGGAACTTTGCTGTTGATGACCTTTCATGTAAAGTTGCAAGGCAGAAAGCAAAGATAAACCACTTGAACAATACAGTTAAGGCAAAGGCAGAATTCAGTCAATGAGAGACATCAGTTTTAAGTAAATCATCCCATGGAAACAGCTATTTGAAAATACGATGGCATCGCTTACAGTACAGTGGGCAATTAGTTTTAATTAACTTCAAATTCTGACACATAGTTAAAAATCAGCTCTTCTGAGTGCCCAGCTAGAAAAGTGAAAGTTTGGGGCATTTTGTTCTGCTAGAAAAAGCTATTACAAATATTATAATGATGCTATCCACACTTCTATTATAAGTTTTATATGATCTTATAAATTTTTTATGAAATAGTACTTCTGGAAGATGATCTTGTTCCATACCATAAGCTTTTGAATAAAGGCACTATTTTCTAAGAAGAATAAATTGAAATTTTAGAAGCAGTTTTGAATTCAATAACAATGTCTGTTAATGAAGTCCAACATGTTGTGATCTTTACCTGTCAGGGAGGAAACAGCCAGGAGTTCTTGTAAGGTTATCGAAAATTATAGGCAGCTTTTGATGCGGATTTTAAAGTTAAATTCAGCACTTTAAATGCGATGTGTGTCTGTCACTATGGAAGCCCCAAGTACAAATTTTGTGGGTGGTGAGGGGGTGGCTGATCTGCATTACAACTGCTCAGAGGAGCGTGAATGCCCTGTCACAGCCTGAGTCCACACATCCCTCTTCCCTGTGTATCCAGTCTGTTGGACCATTCTGGAGAGTAAAAAATTACTTTCTATAAATATTCCCTTAATAGCTTTTTTTTTTTTTGAAGTTCAAAGTTTTAAGGGAATGTGGTACTTGGAAGGGCTGTACCTGGAACTGAGTGGCAGTGCTGGGTGTCTGTACAGTGTCAGCAGGTCCCTGCTCATGGGGTGCCTGTCTGACCCAGGCTCAGATAACTCCACAGCCCTCTGGGGCACTCTCTGGGGTTTGCTGTTCTGTGCTGGGTCTTTTCAGACCTGAACTGTTCCCTGAGGGGTGGATGGGATGTCCCTGGCATTATCATCCCCAGCACTGGGGGTTTGATGCTGGTGTTTGTGGAACCAGCTGTGAGTTCTTGGTATTTGCCGTGATATTGCTCTCCCATTGTTGTGAGGAGAAATGTCTGAAATGTGCACAATAAGCTACTGCCTTTTTAAATATGAAACTTATTTCCATAATTAGTATTTTGAAGTATGTGAAACTAGAGCTAGATACTTCTGTTGATGTTATGCAGCCTTTACTCCTTGAGTAATCTTGATTTCCCTTAGGCTGTGAGGCAGCTTCTCACATGAGAAAGTTCAGAATCTTCTTGCGTGTCCCAGTTAAATTAAATTTGTATGCTGAGCCATGCAGGTGAGGGCAAAGAGTATATTCATTTTCTCAGCTGCTCAGTGACCAGGATGCTTGAGGAAGAACTCAGACAGAAAGAGCTGGTATTACTGGGATGGGAAGGCTGATACCATGCAGTCACCTCCCTGTGGTGTTCCTCTTGGATTGTATCACTTATCAGCCCTGGGAGGTGCTGGTTTTCTGAGTCATTAATATCTGTGCCTTTTCCTCCCTTACATTTCCAGTGAGATTTTGAGATAAATATTTCTCAGGGCATTTTTTTTATGAGCAAAAAAAAAAAGCTGCTGTTCTGGGAGTTTAGGCTGATGTTCTCAGCTGATGTCAGAGAACAGACACAGCAGTCTCCAGGGGCCAGGATGGGACTTGGAACAGAGCTAGAGAGGGAGAACTCTGATATGCTGTACATGGTGTAATCTCTAAATAAGCACCGCAGGTCTGATCTCTGCCACAGGAGATAAGTCAAGGGGCTGAAGGATTTTTGGTCTGATACAAAATAATTGTTCTCACACTGCTGAAACTGCTGGAAAAAGATGAAAAAGTGGAAGTAACTTCAGGATTGTCTGTAGGATGTTTTCTCTTAACTAGTGGCTGTCCTGACTTGCTGGGTTGTCACATCGATTGTATTTCTTTCATAGATCTTTGATTGGTTGGTGGTCTAATAATTTTTTTCAAAATTACTGTTATGGTACAGTTAATGGCTGTGCTTTTCAGGTACGATGGGGTTTTTTCAGGAAAAAAACAAGTATGACAGGCACTTCTAAAGTGTGCATTTGAATAGGTCTGCTAAAGTGACACATATCCATGAAATAATGAGGCAGCACGGGAATGCTGCATTCTGACCATCAAAAAGGTCTGCACACATTTTTTCCGTGTGGAGTACATCCAGCACGGGAAACAATTCATGGTATGGCAGCATGGTCATTCTCTTCATGCTCAGTACTTGGAGGGAAGGAGAAGAGAAGGAAATAGGATCTCTAAACAAAAAAGAGACTGGTAGGCATATACTGGTGATTTTTCTAATAGTTTCATGGTGTTCATCATTTAACAGGATGAGAATTTTGAGTAAAATTACCAGAAATCATTTTCTAGCAGTGCTTTTTAGTCTTGGCATATTTATGAATATTTAATGCACAACTTTTTTACTATTAAGAGTTATATTTAAAATTTCATACTGAGCTTTAAAGTTTGCTCTGACTTGAAATAGTCTTCACAAAATAAATTTAACTTTCTTAAAAGAAAATTATAAAACCCTGAAAAACGAAACTAGTCTTAATTACAGATGGAGGATTTTGCATTTCTTTTGAGGCTGATTAAGTTGTTTTTTAAATGAAAATCAGCATGTCATTTGGGCTCATTCCAGTGACTTAAATAGGTTCCTTAATTTTACTTCTGTCCACTGAGTTCTTCAGGTGCTTCAGTGAAACATGTACCTTGAAAAATTGAACATCTGAAGATAAAATAAGGCGGTAAAGACTGGATTGCAGGCTTTCCTGGGATGGCTGAGACACAAACAGTAAGGCTTTCCTCTGGCAGCCGAATTGGCAAGAGCAGACCTCGTGCCCATTAAGTCCCATTGGTGGAAAGTCCAGTTGGAGATGAGCTTATCTTAAACATAAGGGAATTAGTCCAGCTTCCATTTAAACCACTGGCAAAGCTCCAGCTATATTCAACAAGAGAAGGGCCGAGGCAGCAGGCACACAAAACCCTGTTTCTAGGCCTGATCCCAGCTTTTCTTACACATCCAAAGCTCATGCTGAGTATTGTGGTCACTTTAGCAGGATTAGGCTGAGCAGATTGTTTGGGCAGATTTATATGGCCATTCATTGTGAGAAGTACTGATACAGTTCTCAGTGATGTACGGGTAATAAATATTCATTTGTTAAAACACAAGACACCTGTTGACAAGGTAAACTGTGATCGTTCCAAGCAAATTGCTCAAGTGTGGTAGAATGTCATGTACAATAATTGGCTGAACAGTTCTTGTGTTGTCTGTAGCCCTGTTCCAGCAAAGCACTCAGGCGTGCGTTTGCCATTAAGCACCTGCCTACCTCCACTACAGTCAAGTCTGACTGCCCTGCTGTACGTGGAGTGTGTGTTTTGGAGAAATGGGGGCCAAATTCCTTGGAGTCCACTGTTTTATGCCTGTGGTGTGTGTTTCCAGTCCTCTGGGAAGTCAGTGGCACCCAAACATGATGCCGGGTTTGAGGATCACTTCGTAGGGAGAGACACCTGAAGAGCCTGTCAGTTTTCGCTTGGCGGGTTTAAGTAGCAATCTTGGATGCTCATTGGTGCCAGAAGGTTCTCATTTGTCACCTGAGCAGTGTCAGGAGGTGTGACAGTTAAGTGTCAGCCCCGGGATGCAAGGACCAGTGAGTGTGTGCATGCACATCACCTGGGGCTGCTCAGGTGATAACGACTATCTCATTGTTCTCCCTCATTGTTATGGATATAATCAGTGACAAAAACATACACCTGAGCAGTGTGTGGAGGGTCTACTATTTTTTTTGGAAGAGGGGGAAAAAAAAAAATCAAATTCCAGCCTGAAAAATGTAACACACCATCTTTATTTAACGCTTCTCAATATAGATATCACAAAACCACAGCAAACATAAACATTTCCTTATGTAATGAAGTAACCAGCATTACATGCACGGACATTCCAGTTCACTGAGTTTTCTGCTGGGCACAGGATAATTCTGGTTCCTTAGCAGGATTTTGAGGCGAGGAGGGGAGCTGGAGATGATGTAATGGACTGTCCTCTGCTAACAGTACAAGGACCAATTAAAAAGTACAAATAAGTGACATAACTTAAAAAGACAGGTGATGAAAAGAACACCCATCATATAAAGATGAGGCACTAAAACAAATCATTTTAGAAAAGAACTAGGGATTTGAATTTGCCACCCACTGAAAACAATAGCAAAAACCTCACCAAATTAAATGCCTCAAGCCCTTGCACAGGACTGATTCGATGCTATTCATGGAATAACGTATATGCCAAATAATGCTGTTATTTGTCAAGTAAATTATTTGTCAGCTCCATCATCCTGCCATTTCTTTTCTGGCAGAGCTCCCACTGAAGTCAATGGGGGTATTGTCTGAATAAAGTATTTTAGGATTGGGCCTGAGGTTAAAGAAAATGCAACTGGAGGCAACTTGTTCATCTTCCTTGGGTTCATAAACCCACGTGTTGGACAATAGTTTGGCAGCTGGGGTACTGTGCCTTATGATGCTAATTTGTTCTGTCACTGATGCTCATTATTCCCTCATCTCTCTTTAGTCCACCTGTTGCCACCTCGATTTGTTACTGTGTGTGCACGTAACTCCAGCCTCGCTGGCTGCATAACGTGTCTCAGTGTCCATGGGCTCTGGACTTCCTGGGGGCCAGCCCTTTTGGTGTGCTGTCTTGTTCTGTGGTGTCCTGGGCTCTGTATGACCTTGGAAAAGTGCAGGATGAGTCAGGGACTGCAGCTCTAAACTGGGTAAGCAAAGGGCTTTCAAGGTGACTTCTTCTCTACTTCTGAATTAAGAAGCCTGATTATGCGGCTGGTCTGTTCTTCCACTTTGTTTTTTCTTTTCGTTTACAAGTTAAATGGTCTACATCAAACTGTTTGTTTTTTTTCCTTTTCTCCAAAAAAAGGGATAATTAATCTCTTGTTGTCTTGATAGGAACAAAGGTAATAGAAGTAAATTGCTTAAAGGATTTGCGTTTCTAGCTATTAAAATACAACTCAGGCAACTTCAGCACTTGAGCTCTGCCTCTCATTACTACCTATGGGAATGTATAATGGTTAAATTAGCTGCAGGTGGGCTCCCCCGCTGCTCCAGAAGCACATTAGAAGCATCTTGAGGGTTGCAAGTAACCTTAAAGAAATCAGACATAATGGCCTCAAACAATAGTCATTCTTGTAGTTGGTAACGTGCTCCATATGCCTGAGAGGTTCTGTGCAAATGGGACTCTTTGTGGGAGACGGCTTGGCTCTGGCTTCCCTGGAAATCCAGTGGTTTTGTCAAATGGAAAATATTCATAGGTGTCGAGCATAGTTCTGTGCTCAAACGTGTGGTAAAGCAGTTGCCACCAAAGCTCGCTGAGGGCAGTGAAAAGATTGCAGACCACCTCTCTGAGGGTGGTGTTATCCCCAGGAGGATGGAACTGCTGCTGGCTTTTGTACAAATGAACAATTTGTGTCTGCAGTTGGTGTAGAAGGGTATGTTTCACAGAATCACCAGGTTGGAAGAGACCTTTAAGATCATCGAGTCCAACCCATGCCCTAACTTCAACTAAACCATAGCACCAAGCACCACATCCAATCTCTTTTTGAACACATCCAGGGATGGTGACTCCACCACCTCCCCGGGTTGACCATTCAAGTACCTTACCACTCTTTCTGTAAAAAACTTTCTCCTAATATCCAACCTTTATTTTCCTTGCCGCAGCTTAAGACTGTTTCCTGGGATGAAGCTTCTATTCTCTGCAGGGAGTGTTGGCTGGGGTTAACACTTGTCTCACGAAGACCCTTCCATGTCATCTGCTAGGAATTTCAGGATCGAAGCAAACCGTGCATGAGTGTGCAACCTGCCGTGCTTAGGAGATTTGTACCTCCTGCTCTGTTTGCCCTCCTGTACCTCGCTCTTAACAACCCAAGGCCGAGAGTGCGCATCCCCGTCGGCGCTGATCTCCCTTCTTCTGGCACTCCTGGCTGACTTGCAGTGACCCGCCTGCGCTGCCTGGGTCCGCAGGGAGCGCACGGCAGCGATGCTCAGCGCAAACTTCAGCGCGGGCGTCCCGCGGGGCCGGGCGGCGACAGCGCGGTGCTCCCGCTGCCCCCGAGCGCTCCCGCTGCCCCCGCCCGGCCGGGGCTCCCTCCCCGCTCCCGGCCCTGCCCCCGCCGCGATCGGGGGGCGGCGGCG
>VZTE01005060.1:820739-939909 GCA_013397775.1 Eulacestoma nigropectus | reverse complement strand
GCGGGAGCCGCGCCGTCCTGGGGCTGTGGCTGCTGGCGGCGGGGCTGTGCGGCGCGGTGGCGGCGGGCAGGTCCCCCAGCTGCCACGAAGTGCGGACGGCGTTCCAGCTGCGGCAGATCGGGCCCCTCAGGCTGGTCCCCGACGTGCCCACGGCCGGTCAGTACCGACCCACGCGCGGGAGGGTTGCGGGGGCTCGGGGCCGGGATGCCGCGGTGCCCCCGCTCCGGTGCCGCCGTCCGCCCCGGCTTCCCTGCGGGCTCGGGGAGCGGGAGCGGAGCGCGCTGGGCACGCCGCTGGCTGAAAGAACTCAGCGTTTCCCAGGAAAGGAGAGCGGGAGCACTTGTGCGCTTTTACGTTGTGCAGGTGTTGCTTATCGGTCTCCGCCGCAAGCGCCGGGGGTTTTCATCGCCGCGTTTCGGACCTGTGCGGTCGCTTCGCTGAGTACCTGAGGCAGAGCGTTCCCCCCGGGGAGGGTCCCTATCGCACAAGCCTAGTCAGCAGCCGGATAGTTCGGCAGGCTTGTTTTGCCAGATGTGGGGTCCTCAGACGGGTGGTGAATTCGCTTTAAGTTCTGACTTGGGGAGAGTCGTCTTGCAGATGAATTCAGGGGCGCTGTGACAAGGAAAGGCAGAGCTGACACCTTGGAGGGATAGAGCCAACAGAACTTGGCTTTTGCTTAGTTGAGCAGTAAGTCTGCGGCACTTGGGGAAGTTGATGAGCAGAGTGTTGTTCTCTTTTGCCTTTTCACAGTTCGGGAACAATGCCTGACAGCACTCAAAGGGAAAAGTAACACACAAATAATAAGAATAGACTTTTTTTGTTTTGCATATTCTACAACTACTATGGTAAGGGGATGAAGTACTTCATAATCAAACTCTTATGAATATATCGTATATCTAAAAATGAAGTCACATTCCTCACTTTTACATGTTTTCCAATCTAAACAACCCAGTGACTCTGTTTTAAGAAAATGTTTACAGGCATTGGAATAAAAAAGAGACGATCAATCTCCTAACACAATTTCTAGCTGCCTCATGCCACTGCAATTGCCTGTAGGTGTGTGGTGGTACAAGTTTCAATTCGGGTTGTTTTATTATGTTGTGGGTTTTTTTTTTTTGAGAGCAGTTTAATTCAAAGCCTGCTGAGTTTGATGGGAAGGCTTCTTTTCTTAGATGAGTTTTGGATATGTTTTCTGGCACGGGTTTCTGTCTTGGGGATTAAATTTGATAGGCCATTGGGCTGATCTCTTACGGCTGTAATCGATTGCAGAGTGCTGGTGATCTTCACTTTGCATGAGGTACTTGAGATGACACAGGGGTGTAGAGTTATCTGTGGAGAAGGAATCATTTGTCATTTTGTGGCAAGAAGAGATTTGCAGGAATGGCATTTTGAAGCTTGGTATTACTGTTCTGTGCTGATAGAGGCATCAGACGGTGGTTGTTTTGGAGAGCTAAAAGAGAGGCAAAACAAGGCTTTTCATCCATTTTGATGAATGCTCTCTCCTGAGCTTTTCCTGGAAGAAGTTCCTCTAGCTTTAAATTGATTGATTTACATTTTCTATAAAACTCCTGGTGCTGTAGAGGAGACTTTCTCAAAAAGTTGTCTGCTTTCAGAAGGAAGGTGTAGATCTTGTGATGCTGCAGAGAGTGGTAGAATCGAGGAATGGTTTGGATTGGGAGGGACCTTACAGCTCATTTAGTTCCAACCCTCCTGCTGTGGACAGGTTTCATTATCTTCTTCTGTCCTATAGAACTTTCCTGTTGAATAACAAGCTCTCAGAAAAGAAATGGCAAGAGAGAAGGTGAGGGAGGGTAATATGCTTTTAAATTTTAGCTCATAGAGGTTTCCTTTGACGAGGGCTGGTGCAGAGCTGAGGAAAAGTGGTGCATATTGATCTTCCCTGTTCGTTCAGTATTACTCTGCTCCACCAAAGCTTGTGTGCTTTAATGATCCCTTGCCAGGCAGTAATGCCTCCTGTCTTGTGCCCTCTTTTAGTTAAATACTGAAGTGTTTTCCAGCATTTTCACGGGCAGCTGTTATCAGTGAATGTATCTTAATATACACGCATTTCTCCTGACGTTGAGGCTCATTTTATTACGCATTTTAATGCCACGCAAATGTTGAAGCACATCCCCTGAAGTTGTCAGATGTCAGCTAAAGTGGAAGAGTGGTGGGCAGCTGGGGGTGACACTGGGGAGCAGCATGCTCAGCTGAATCGAGCCCTGAGCGAAGTGCCAGGAGCTTCTTGCTCAATTCTGCCCGTGGGGGCCAGACCTGCCCTGCCCTGGGGTGCTCCTCAGTCACCTGCATGTTGGTTTTGGCTTATTTGCTCTAAAAAATGAAACTTTTCCAGTCCTGTTGTCTGTTCAGTAGATATTTTCAATCATAGAAGTGTTGAAAGCCCTTGGCTAATCTCAAGCCGGAATTTATAGGGCTAATACAACAAATCTGGCAGAGGTTAAAGTCTTAATGAATATTAGATCCTTAGACCCTTCAGGGAAAACAGCAGCTCAGTCAAGGAGAGGGGCCCAACCCAGTGCCTGGAGAGGGACCAGCAGTCAGTCAGGTGTATATTTTCTGTCTCTTCTTATGGGTGGTGCCCATTTCACCTGTAATAAAATGAAATGCTTGGGAGAATTAGTAGCCTAGAGCCTCCTGTGGCATTAGCTGTGGTTGCAGTGCTGAAGTTGTAAGCTGGTGGATCTGGGGCACAGCAGTGGATCCTGGATATGAGCTTCATAGGGACTGGTGGACTGGGAGCTGCTTCCCTGCGTTCACCTGGTCTGCAGACAGGTTCCTGGGATTGCTGAGTGGATGGGAAAGGGGTGTCAGCATGGCCTAAAGTGAGGTGGGGAGTGGCTTTGGGCAGGACCTGCCGGCCTCCTGGATAAAATGTAAAATGGAAGACTCCTAAGGTAAAAAAAGAAAGCTTTTGTTTTAAGGTGTGATGTGAATCTGGCAGCAGCCTGCCTGGAAATCGTCACCGGAATGAGCTCTTAGAGATGACCAGGCATTTTCTTTTAAATTTCTCTTCTGCATTTTCCCCCAAAAGACACGAGGTATTTTTCTACTCTGAAGTCTAGTCCATTGCTGAGTGCAAGGCTAAGGACATGTTTGGCTTTTGGATGGGTAAGACACTCAGCAGGCATTTTTAAACAGCAGATCTCCTGGGTCTGTCTGTAAGACTCCCTTCTCCTCTAGTGGAATCTGTGCTTCTATCTGGTACCCTACGTTTTTGGAACAAATGGAATGTTCCAAGGGTAATTTGCTGCAAATAGCAAAGATGGGTCAGGTAAAGGTACTGCTGCCTTGGCTGTGATCCACAGGAAGGGGTTTTTTGTGCCTTCCCTAGACTTACAAATGAGGTAATATGTTCCCGATCTCGTACTTTGATTATCACAGGCTGAGCTGGCGTGATTTTGTAGGAGCTCCTTGGTTAACATTTTTGGTGAGAGAGGATTCTAAGCTGTCTCTAAGGGTGGAGGGCTGTGTTAATCCTTCCAAGGGGCTAAGCCTTTGGTTCCAGGGAGTCTAGATAGCTCCAGCCTGACACGTGCTGCCACGTCTGGAATGGCTCCTAGACAGGGGCGATACCCTGCGAGCCCTGGGTTGTGTTACAGCGTCCGCTGCGCCCTGGCACGGGCTCTGGGAGGAGTTCCGGATGCTCACAGGTTTTTCTGGGACATGGAGCGTGGTGGTGCCTGCCTGTCACTGCTTTCCAAGTTCTCAGTAGGAAAACTGAATGAACCCAACTGGAGTCTGTGACTTGACTGCATTCGGGCAGTGAATTGTGGCAGAAGCAGGATAAAAGTCCTCTTGCGATTCCTTCGGTAATCGTGTAACCACGAGAACGTCCTACTCATTTACATATGCTCAGTGCTCCCTCTGGCTTATTGACTAGTGTCTGAGCCTGCAAAAAACCCGAGTCTCTAAACATATGGTAAGCAGAGAGAGAAGAACTGGGCTGATTTCTGGGAAGCATGGAAAATATGTCGTTTGTGAAAGAATTTTAGGAGCTCTTTGCCTTATGAATAATCATCTTGTAGAAAGCTACCAAAGGGATGATTAGCTTTGTCTTGCTGTACTACAGCTTTACAAAGAGCATGGAAGATGCCCAAACTGTGCTCAGGAACTTGCTTCTGAAGGGTACGTTCGGTTCTATTAAAAGCTGCTTTATTCTCCTATGTCATCCTGCCCCTTAAATCAGGAGGAGTGTTCATTACTGTGTATATATTGAATATCCCATAGTAGAGATGGACATGCATTAACAATTTATACATTAAAACTGTTTTACTTTCTGAATAATGAAAGGCAAGTCCTGGATTCCCACCAGAAGCCCCTTGCTGCATGTGGTGCATGTATTAGACTGGGTCTCCTCCCATCTCAGCCCGTGGCACAGCTCCCATGTGTGTTGAGAAAGCAGCATGAGCTAGATCCCTATTTTGTATATGTCCAAGAACATCTATTAAATTGTCCATTTTGTTATGAAGTAGGTCACGCCACACTTTATTTTCCTGTTTCTCTTTTATTGTTTCTCTTTTATTACCACTCAGCTTTTTGTTTCTGTCTTCCTGATGGGAGCACCGTGGTTCCCCTGGTAAAGGTGTGGTGCAGAAAGGCATTCTGCTCACAGCAGCATTCTGTCAGTTTCTGCTGTGTCTCCGATGAGACACGGACTTGCTGTGTTGGCTCTGGGAAGTTTTTGACCCATCAGAATGAGAGACTAAAATCCTCTGGTGTGAGCTGCAGTTCTTACTTGGGTATTTTGTCCACCTGCATGTGTGGTAGTGTGGGGCTGCCTTCAGTAGGGTGGGTGAAGGGTTCATCTGAAAGGAAAGATTGCTGGATGAGCACAGTTCTGTTTATGCTTAGGAACTATATAGGGTGGTTAAGGTTTTTAAAAAAGGCACAAAAATTAGTCCTGTTTCCATGAAGTTCCTGTTCCTTTTTGACAAACCTGATTGTTGTACGAGTTGGAAATGTCCTTGGCATTACCTTGCAGCTTGTTAGAGTGGAAGGTGTTTTTCCTGTTACGCTCAGTATTTGCTTATTTATGAACACACAGGCTTCTTGGTGATTTGTATCACAAAGGGGGTGATATATCTGTTGGATGAGGTGGATTGGTTCAATGTCAGATGGATTCTGTTCCCATCTTTGTCCCTCTCTGAGTAGCCCAGAACAGTTGTGCCTCAGTTTCCCTGCCTACAGCCTGTATCACGGGATATTACTGTGAGCAACTCTGTCACTGAAAAGCCACCATGAAAGGGTGGTAGATCTCAGCCAGCAAAAATATCACTGAGCTGTACCTTCACTTCTTCAGGCTGAATTTCACTTAACTCTTTCTTTAGGTGAGGGAAAAGGCTAGAAGTTATGTTGGTTTCTGAACTGGAAGCTGAACCTGAAAGCTGTCCTTCGTTCACTTCTCTGATCCAGCCTCTGAGCACTCAGGGGCTGTGGTCTGTATTTGCTGAAATAGCTGTTCTGAGTAGAAGGAAAGCTATGCTTTTGCAGCCTGCAGGTCCTCTGGAGTAAGGATCCTTCCTTCATTAATCTTTTCAGGATTTTATAGCACTCTTCAGGCTCAGGCTGTCACCAGAAGTGTTAACCTGAAGCTGGTGATGACTGTGGATACAGGCAAGATCTCGCCAGCAGTAACATCTTTTTTTCCCTTCTTTTCCCATGTCTTAAATTTCTGTTTGACGCAGGACCAGCTGCCCACTCTGTAATGCCCTCTTGGGAGTAATCTGTAGGCAGAAAAAATGTGTTTAAACTTACTTAATGCCTCATAAAGATGGAATTGCTGTTCCACTGCCAGATGGAAACCTGTAGTTTTCATATCCATGAGCCCCAAAAAACATTGTCCTTGGTGACTTGCATGAGCATTTGGTCCAGGTGAGAAGAAAAATGACTTAGTTACTCAGATCAGCCTTTCCTGTAAATGTCTTGGGAAGGTATCCAAGAGTCAGCAAAGAACCTACTCTCCCCCAGCACACAATCTTCTTGTCAGACTGAGTCAAGTATTGCTACAATTCACACGGTCCGTTCATTCTCTGAAAAATCTCTGCTGCAAAGAGTATGTAACGATTTCTTTTTTAAATGGTCAGCTCAAGATCTGGCGATTCTGGTGTTGAACTGGATCTTGGGATGGAAAATCAGCTTAGTAAGAAATGACTAATCATTAAAATACTGGTGGCTCCCAAGAGCTGCCTCTGTAATACTTTATGTGCCACTGAAGTTTTCCTACCAGATTATCAGAAAATAATAGAAAAAGAATGTTCCTACGTCCCCACAGCAGTGTGGCAGGTCTGAGCAGACAGTTCTTAACCAAAGGGCACTACTAATGAAAAGGCACTAATGTGATAAGTAGAAACAAAGTTGGCACGATAATCGCTATATAAATCAATAAAATAAATACATCAAAATAAATAAGAGCTTTTATAAGGATTAATCATGAAAAATGGCATAGCCTGAGGATCTGTAAAAAGCAAGGATGTGTGTAAAATGCACCCTGGGTGGTGAAATGGTTTTGCTTTTAAATGGTATAAAGCCAGAGTTCCAAATATAGTAAAGTCTTTGTAACTGAATCTTTGTCCTGTGAAAGCATAAAATGCCATGATAAAGAGGTATATGTTTAATAATAGTTCAAATGCAAACTCATCACATACCAGTTTAGAGCACAGCTTTTGCTTCTAGGGGAAGATACAAATTTTGATGGGGCAGAGTCAATTCCGAGATAGCAGCCAGGCCTGTGACAACATTTATACTGAGTGTATCAATCTGTTGATTTGATTAGGTATCAGTATTTAAGATGATAGATTCATCCTCATATCCATGCAGATGCATTTAAAGGGATTTGCTTTGTTCACATACAAGTAACTTCTGAGCAGCACCAATGGATGAAATAAGGCATCTAGCTAATATTTAATGATTTATCCTAAGGATAGAATAAGACAGGGAGGCAAGCCTGTTTAAATCTTCTGCCAAGCAGTTAAGATTTAGTGTTTTAAGGCAGTATATTATTTGATGGAAAACCACAAAATATTTCTGCGCAGGATCTTCTGTTTAGATCCACAGAAATAACCAGAGCCTCAAGCTAAGAGCTGGGTGCACAGGATTACACAGCACAGACTGAGGAGGACGAGGTTTTTTTCCCCCTTTTGTGTCCTTCCTGACCCAGGGTGGTCTGTAGATCCAGGTGTGCTGGAGACTGAGCCTGGTCTGGGAAGGGAGCTGCCTGGGTTGTGTGTGGAGTAGCCGTAGCAGGACTGTGCCAACCGCTCTGACAGTTTTTTATGGCTGCATTTTGTCCCTTAAAACAGCTAAATATTTTTTACAGCGATGCTGATGATGACACAGTGAGCCCTTTGTGTCTGAACTGCTGCAGCAACACTGGTCCATCAGGCCACCCTGTCGAAGAACCTAAGGACCATGTGTGCCTCCCTATTTCAGGAGGTGAAATGAAGCTCTGGTGGCTTTGCTAATTCCGTACCGAGTCCGGTAGTCTGGAGGTGTCTGATGGCAGGTGAAGCTACACAGCTTAGTGGGGTGGCACCCAGAGGATCTCTCTGGGCCAACAGCGGTCTCTCCTGTACAAGGTGCTGCCCAAAGGCTTACCCTGGCAGTCTGACAGATGAGTTTTATGGAGTGCTTGCCTGTCCTGGACCCTCCTGGGGCTCTGTGCCATTGTACAGCACCAAAGGAGCTCAGCAGCGTTACACAAATGATTTATGATGGAGCAATCACAGCCTTGCCTTTTCTTATGGATACACGCTACGCATACACTTCCAGGAGAATAAATCTTATCTATTTTAGTCTTTTCAGCACATCAGTTTTAAAGGAGGGTTATTAATTACCTTCCTGGTGTATTCATACATGCGTGATTAATGTGTAAAGTTTTAACTTGCGAAATTTCACAGCACAAGCTGGAAGAATACAGAAAAAAATTAAGACAATGGAGGAATTTTGAATATCACAGATGATACCGGTACATTTATTTTGTGGACTCAGAAGTCTCAGAGGAGTATGATTGATACATATCCTCAGGTTCTGTCTCGCATTTTGATAGGTTAAATATAGAAATGAAGAGCAAATGTAGCCAGGCAATTGCATAGGAACTTCAGGCCTGTAGAGGACAAAACGATTCCTCTAGAAGTTGTCTTTCCACTCTTTTCTTTTGAAATGCAGTTCTCAGCCTACTTTCTATGATTCTGTGCCATATTCTGCCCTTCTCTGCTCTTATTGAGTTTCTATTGCTACTGATGGCCAGCATATATTTACACTTAAATTATATATATAGATTTTTTTGGTCTTCTGATGACTCTGCTTGCTTCCTGGGGTCGTGATCTTTCCCTCTGCAGAGTTCTCCATCACATGGTGGATGTGACAGCCATTCTGGAGGGCCATCCTTCTGCGAGGAGCTCCTTCTGACAAAGAGCCCCCACGCAGACCACTGTCACCACCCTTAAAAACAAATGAGAGACAAATTTCAGAGAGCTGCACTTGCAGACCTGACAATATCAGATAGGTCATGGTAGCTTTGTTTGGCAGCTAGTTAAATTGGATAGTTGGGCACATCCCTAGATGTTAATGGTTAAATGTATTCATTGTCCCAACAAGGCCCCTATTCATAAAGGGACTATTCTGTGCTCGTTATGCATGCATAATTCCCATTAATGCTCCTGGGGGTTAAGGGTGTATAGTGAGGGGGAAAAATGAAGCTGATGTTTACACACCCGTGTTTGCACTCAGAGAAGAGGTTTTGTAACACAGGAGAAACTGATTGTGTTTCCACAGATCCCTTAACTTTAAGGAGAACTTTAAATCTTTGCTTTAAAGAGGGAATGAGAATGGGGGAGAAAGTGACACTTGCATAAGCACCTACTTCCTTGCACACCATACTTTGTCAATGATTAGAAAATACTACACCAGTGCTATTATTGTAAAAGCTTTTGAAAGTAACTAAGTGCTTGGAAATTCAGGGTTCTTGTTTGGGTATCAAAACAATGACTCCGAATCTTTAACTTCTGGCAAAAACTTCTGCAAACTTTTGACTCAACGTTAATCAGGGTGATGAGATTTTGTGATTTATTATACAACATGGGTGTTTCCATAGAAAACCTTCAGATTAAGATTCCTCACTCTTAGGTGCACATCAAAGTCGTGTAAAAGCCATAAAGAAGCTAAGCACTGCCTAAGAAAGCCTTTCAAGTTCCAGCAAGTGCTTGAACTACTGAAGGTTTTGAAGTGCTCTAATCTCTGACATGGGTGACGTGCTAGGCTAGCACTTTTTTGTTTTGTCACAAATCATCCATGCACACAGTGCAAAGGGACCCTGACAAAGTCATTTTACTTTTGAAAAGGGCTGCTTTTTTTCCCTACCATTATGTCTCCCATTCACATCTACATGTTTGCTTCCACTTTGTTCAGGTCTAAGTAGCAGGGCATTTGCATAGTCTTCCCTTTGTTCTCAGTAAATATGGAGTAAAATGAGCAAGATCCGTGCTGTGAAATTAAAGCTCTACTCTTGAGAGATCTTAAGGGCCAAATCCTCACAAAAGGTACAGCAATGTAGTGCCAAAGGAGCTGGTGTCCAGGAACAGCTTGCTCTGGGTGTTTGTGCTAGGAAATGTGAATAAAGGGAGACTCATCTGTTGAAAACTGGATGTAATTAGAAAAATACACTGCTGAGAGCTGCTGAAAGATTAGAATAACAGAAAATAGTACTGAAATAGACCTGAAGCGATCATCTGGTCTATTCCCTCTACTTTTTGGCCAGAATAAACTGTTTAAATCAGTGAGAGATCACAGCCTTTTTAGTCTGTTTGTCCCAGTGCTTAATTACCTTACTGCATAGTTTTCTTCCTAATGCAAAACCTAGCTCTTCCTTGCTAAAATACAGGCCTTTTGCTGCTTATCCTTCGTCTTTGCAGTAACACTCATGTGATAACTGCTCTGGTTTGTTCTTCTCTGAAACAGTGCTCTGTGCTTTTGCACTGGTCACAGAGCAATAAGCTTGTTGGTGTAAATGAATCTAGCCTAAATTTGCTGGATAAATGCACCTGGAATGAATGAAGTGAATTCCAGATGTGGTGCCTCATTAAGGATTATAACTTGACTTGGTGTTTGAGCCCTAAGAATAGGTTTCTTCGTCATTTATAAGTTTGAGAATTGTGAAGAAGGAGCAGGCATACAGTGTGGGGATATCAAATTTCATTATCAGGAAGGCAAAATAACAAATTCACATATTGGCCATGTAGTGGTAGAAGGGAGCATGCAGAAAAAGCAGTTTTCAAGCAGTCAGACTTGGAGCAGCAGCCGAGTTGCAAGGCTGCTGATGGGAAACTGCATTGTTGTAGCAAGGCAGCTTGGAGATACCTGGAGACATGTGGAGCATTTGCTCCTAACCTAAATAAAATGTTCACCCTAGATTTTGCTGGTGGTAGGTAGTTCACTATATTGCAGGTGTGTAGGCGAGGTGGCAATTAGGCTACTGAAAACAGAAGGCATTGATCAAAATTTTAAGTCTTGCAAATAGATGTGGGATTTCCAGAGCAAGTCTTGAGTATCTCTAATTTTACAGGTTAAGGGGAGCTCTGGTCCTTAACCCTCTGTCTTTCAGTGTTTCTCTGTCTTGGGGTGTTAATTCTTGAGCAATGTTGTATTGTTAGGGATGTAGGGAAATTATTCTTTGTGGCTGAAAAAGGCTCAAAGTTTGTCTCCAGGTGGATTTGGTCTTGCTCCAGCATGCTCCAGATCCCTGTAATCCAGTCCTGTGCTGCCAGCAGTGTAGCCATACCTGGCATGATGCTGTGCCCAAATTCAGCTCATACTCCACTGCTCCAGGACAGAGCTTGTGTCTTGCCTCCCCAAAGCACGTCTGTCTGTGTGTCTGCAGAATGCTGCATGGCTGGGCTTTACATGGCTTGTCCTAGGAGTCTCTCAGAGGGTGACATCATGGAATGGTTTGGGTACGAAGAGATCCTAAAGATCCTCTCGTTCCACCCCCCTGCCATGGGTAGGGACACCTTCCGCTGGACCACGTTGCTCAAAGGCCTGTCCAGCCTGGCTCTGAACGCTTCCAAGGATGGAAGATCTGTAACTTCTGTGGGTAACCTGTGCCAGGGCCTCACCACCCTCACAGCAACAAATTTCTTCCTAATATCTAATGGAAGCCTACTCTGAGTTTGAATCTACTCTCCCTTGACCTGTCACTCCATGCTCTTGGAAATAGTTCCTCTCCATTTTTTTTGTAGGTTCCTCTCAGGTACTGGAAGGTTGTAATTAGGTCACCCTGAACCCTTCTCTTCTGCAGGCTGAACCAATTCCAATTCACTCAGGCTCTCATTGTAGGAGAGGTGCTCCATCCCTCTAATCAAATCTCGAACCATTATGTCCTGTGTTCCTGCCCCACTGTCCTTCTATAAGGAAACACAAAAAAGTGGGAACTGGAAGGCTGGAGTGATGGTTTTAGAAGGAACAGGGGCTTGCTAAGTAATAATTGGGGAACAGCACCCCAGGGTTGACATGGCTGCTCTGTTATAGTGGTGAAAATATTCCCTCCCTGCAACTCACAACAAGATCCAGCTTTCCGAAGTGCAGTGTTTCTTCTCTCTTTACATGGGTGGTTAAAAGGAGTTGGTGTAATGAGTGTGGAGGCAAGAGAACAAAGCATTTGTAGAAAAACCACTGGCCTCCCAAAACAGAGTAGGGCTTTTGAAAAAAAAAAAAAAATTGGAAGCACAGCTCTCAGACTTCTGAAGGCTTTCAGACTTCTGCTCAGAGAAGACTTGGCTTTAATCTCCTAGTCTTAGTTTTGAAGTTTGGGAAATATCTACCTGTTACCATTCGGAGCAGCCCACAGTTGTATTTGGCTAAAGCATTGCATTTTCAGTTTCAAACTGCAATAATCAAATTTACTCTTCCTAATCTGGTTTGCCTTAGATATGTCAGGAAATGTAAACATTTGCATTCCCCAAAAAGCAGCTGTGGTTTTGGCTGTACCTGGTTGGGATCTAAAGCTTACTGGGAGCATCCCCCTTGCTGGTAACAGACCTGCTGTGCTCTGTGGCCTTCTCTGATAGAAATAAACCCCAACTGGGATGAAAAGCGTCAGTGTCATTTGTTGGCAGGGCTCTTGGCTTAGATGTGGAAAGTTTGTTCTGAGTTGCTATCACAGGTGCCAAAACATCAGCTGAGTAGCAGGGGCTGCCTGCGGCCAGCTCGTGTCAGCTTGGCTGCTGCGTCTCCGGTGGCTGCCACCCCCAGCCCGGCTGCCTTGCGAACTGCCCGCCTCTGGCTTTTCCAGAGGGGGTTGAGTGGAGCCAGCACTGCCTGCCCGTGTGTCCAGCTGGCTCCAGGCAGCTCTGCGACATGGGGGCTGTGCTGGGCACCCCCAGTGGGCAGCTCTGGAGCTCCAGGAATGCTGGTGGTTCTGAGCGGAATAGCACAAGCGAGAAGGGAAGGATAATCAATTCAGCGTGCTGTGAAGGTACCTTGTTGGAGTGATGTCAGGGAAATGTGATTTCTTAATTCATATAACAGGTGCAGAGGGTCCAAATCAAAAGCAGGCTCTAGGAAAACCCTGAACATGCACGTAGCAGAGGGCACTCTCCACTAGGAGTTGCTTACTAGTCTAAGCAAACTAATGGAAGAGATCTTCCTCTTTTCCATGTCTGAAACAAAGTGTGGAGCCAAAGGGATTGGCCTAAGGTCAAGCATACATTTTAGTATTGCCAAATGTAGGAGCCCATCAAAGGCTTCCATGCTGCATTTCGAAAGTTATTTGTCTGTGGTCCAAGCTTAAAGGCTTTTAGGACATCATCTTGCCTCCCCTCAGCCTTTGGGAAGCAGCATCTGTTTCAGAATCCATTATCCTGGCTCAAGAAGTCCCAGAAAGATGCAGGTTTTCCTGCTGAACACACTGCTGGGATCCTGGAGAGGGTGGTGGAATGTGTCCTGTGCAGTGAGCTCGGCTGCTTTCCCGCTTAGGGATTTGGCTGGTACCCAGAAGTCAGGGAATGGCCCCTTCAGGTGAGATTTCATTGTGGACTGTCTGCAATTCTCCAGTTCTTCATTCCTCATCTGCTCCTGGTGCAATCAGAACATCCTCCACGGTCTAGGCAGACAGAACAAAGCAAAGCCAAAACAAATGAGAAAGAGCAGAAGGTCAGTCCCATCCTAAGCACTGCCATGTGCTTAAGGGGAAATACTGCTGTGGCCCTTAATTTCATGGAGGTTAGATTGACTTTGCTGGTGGGCCCTCACTGCTTTTTAGACCACTGAATGCTGTCAACAACTCCATGATGTGTTTGGGGTTGTAGCTGCTTGACCTTCCATTGGTTTTCATTGAATGCATGCAGCTAAAAATCACAAGCACTTGTCTGAAATCACATCTTAGTTGCTCTAAGGTAATTAAAGTGTTTCTAAATTACAAGTCTTTGTAGGTTCATTTTTCTCTTTAATTTTGATTTTTCTTATTAAGGGCAAGTTTTCTTGGGTTTCCTGGCTGTGATCCTTGTTCCAGGATCTGCCTAAGAGTTTGACCCGCAGCTCTCTGGGTACAGAGCTCTGTTAATCTCAAACTGCTAAATCCCCACAGAAGCACGAAGCCCAGCACAGTGCTAACTGTATTTCCTTGTATTTTGTATGATTTGATGCCATTGGGTGTCTCCAGTGACATCAGGGGATGCTGAACCAAGCTCTCTGATACTGCTTACCTTTCTTCTTTCCTACACATGTGGTCTACCATGGGAAAAGTGATCTGAGGATAAATCTAGGTTTAGCCTAGACCATCAAAAACAGGCTCTTGGTGCCTTGTATGTGACCTGCGAGGCTGTCAGCTGGTTCCTCTGCATGGTTATGCTGAATGAGTGTTCCTCTCCAGTTACTGTCACATGTGCTGGGCTCTTTCCTCTCTCTCCTGCTGTGGGATGCCTCCCAATGCTTGAGAGTCCAATTCGTGGCATCACATTCCAGTTTTACAGCAGTGGCATTGTCTGCATAAGGAGCCACAGAAAGGGAACGAGGTGCAGAGACCTTGTGATGCTGTAGTCTTGCTGCAGCCTGTTTTAATTAATTACCGTGTCATGGGTGATGAAGTTGAAGAATTGGCCCCAGTGAGGGGTGTCTTGTCTAGCAATCAGTTGCTTAGTTTTGGTTCAGCTCTGTAAATGATTGCTCTTCCTTTTGTGTAAATAGTATCAAGAGTGCAGTGTGCTTTTCTTAAAATTCTTGGGTATTTCACCTAGGTTTTTGTAGTTTTTCTTCTCCCTAAAAATAAATAGGGAAATAATAAATAATGAAAAATAATGAAAAATAAATAATGAAAGTGAGAATGGGATCTTAAAGAAATTTGTTCAAATACTGGTAAAAACTGATCAAAACCAGCCATTTCTCATTCTTAAGTCATACACAAAAATGAAGTTACAGGCTTGCAGGACAAGCTCATTCAAAGCACTAGGATTTGGGTTGTAAAATGAATATTTAGGCAAGACTAATTTGTATTTTTAAAGAAGAGAAAATTGTCTGAGCACTTGGCTTCATGTATGGCTTTCAAGTGAGATGGCAAAACCAGAAGTACTCAAATTTTGGGAGGAAAGGGAGTATTGAGGAGTTGCTATTCCTCTCCTCTCAAACACTGTTCCTGCAATTTCCCTTTCTGAGGCTGTGGCCCAAATGTCCAATAGTCCCATGGTTCCTTTAGGTTTATCTTTGCTTTTGTTTCTTCTTCTAGTCTAACCTTCTTACAGATTTTTATGTTGGCAGATAAAAAGAAGAAGAATAGGAAATACATTTTATCGTGAACCTATCAATGTCTTTGAAATTTTCTGTGCTTTGCCACCTTATATGGATCTCACCACAGCAAGTAAAGCATATTAGGAAGTAGTTCCTATTAAAAAGTTGGTAAAACAGTTGTTAACATCTGAATTATCATTAGGGTTTGAAGTTGAGATGAATGAGGTGATTCACACCTCTCATAAAGTATTTTATGTCCTCCCTGTAGGACTAGATAGGCAGCCTGTGTGATTTGCATTCAGAAGGTGTTTTTTACCTGACTGTACAGGGCTAGAAACCTACTTCTTTCATTTAAACACAATTCAGTTTTGTTGTAAACGCCGAGCGCTACGTGCCTGTGTTCCAGTTTAGGCTTTCCACCTCTTGTGATTTCTGTGGCTCATTCTTCAGGTAAGGCAAGGTTCTGTGGCAGTGAAATGCTGTCCCCTCTGGAGAGCAGAAATGCAGCTGTTAGTTTATTGTTGTCCTTGGATGATAATGGAGTAGGAAGATTTACTGGACTCCTCTAGAAAATATTTTGTATGTCTTTATGATTATTTTTTTGGTGGTGGAGAAAATGTATGGGATTTACTGCTTGGAATGTGATGAGACATAATGAAAGATGAGTCATAATAGACTCTAAATAGATAAAAGCTCTTGTAATTTTTCTCTCACCTCTGCATTCAGTTATACATGTTATCCCAGGAAAACAGAGGAAGGAGTTGGTGTTGCAGTAAATGTAGAATGAATGTTGCAGAAACCCCCTTGCTGAAGATCCACTGACCTCTACCAACCTAGGTTGTTTTATAATGTACTTCATGTACATCAGTCTTCATGACTTCGTATTAACTCTAGGAGGAAAAAGGATGGATCCTTGAGAGTGTAAATCTCTTGAATTTGCATGTACTGTGTAGTTTAGCAAGGTCTTTAGCAGTCACGGTCTTCCTGCCTCCCAGATAGATCCACATTCAAAGAATATCTCACTTAGCACTGGGCTCATGGGAAGTTATTAGATGGAATCAGCATTAAAGAATTTATCACCATCTAAAGAAGTGCCAGGCCTGAAGGAGTGGCCACCGTGCAATCCCTGGGCACGGCAGGCAGCGCTTGCCTGCTGCACGTACCAGGCAAGAATCTCTTCTCAGCTGCTCAGCTGTTAAATTGAGTTTGGAGTGAAATTCTGTAAGGTGGGTTTTGTGCCTTCCTACTGAAATTTTGCTGGTTCTGAGATTGGGGCTGGTAGGGGGAGGACCAGAGGGAGGGGGTAGTGAACTGTGGGAAGTTAATCGCTCTTTGTTCCTTCAAGAGACGATTTACGAGCAGTAGCGTTATGGCCGTTTGGCATTGATGCCAAATGTGCATCTTCCAACACCCTACTGAAAATCAGGCTGTTCTGGGAAACACTGGAAATTCTCTAATTGCAGGTGCTTTGTAGATGTGTCACAGGAAGCTGTGGCCCATGGGCTGGAAATGTGTCCAGCTGCTCTGCTGCTCCAGGACGTCCCGCAGGCGTGCAAACAACTGGAGGAAGGCAGGGAGAAGGGTGGCTGAGGGGCCAGGGGAGGAACAATAGAAGGGAATCTTGTCTGAGGATAGTGAGGAGGGGGACTTTGAGGAGTGAAGGGAGTGCCTGGTTTACGCCTGTGTAGGTTCCAGTGAGTTGGAGGGACATGCAGTTTAGGGAACTCAGATGCTTTTTTTGCCCATCGGGTCCAGGCACAAGACAGGTTCTGTGGGGCACAAGCCAAGGTGAAACACCTACCAGGCAGTGACCTATGGGGTAGGGCAGAAGGTGCTTTGGAGACTACAACAAAAATCAGAATACAAGAGCAGTGAGAACCAGGCAAGCAGCAGAGGGAGATGGGAAAAACTTGAACAAAAGGGACCTAGCAACAGGCCTAACAACGTTTCATTGTGCAGATGCGGCCCTTAAGAGCTGTGTATTTGGAAGAGTTCCTGCTCTGGAAGCTGATCAGGGCTGGTGCCTGATGGTCTCCAGCTGTCCTGCAAGCTGTGGCACTTGCTGATGCTGCCAGCTCTCTGGACTCATGACATGTTGTTCTTCTTGCTGTCCCCCTTCTGTCCCACTCAAGGTTTCCACCACCCTTAGATTTGCAGGTGTAATTCCAGTGCAATCTAGTGGTCTGTCCACTTTGAGGGGTTTTATACTTTTTTTTTTCAGGTCTACTCAAGAGCTCTTGAGCAAATGCAAGCTGTTTGACTTGACGGAATTGGAAGTAGCTACACTTGCTAGTAGTTCCGTTAGTAGGCTACCTATGCTGTGCTTGATAAAACTTGAGGTGTTTATCTTTCAGCCTTGATTGTTTCAACTGGAATAGCCCGTCTGGTCATGGCCTTTGTCGTGTTTCAGTGTATTTCAGGAGAACAGTGAGAATGCAAAGTCTACTGATCAAGTTAAACAGTATCTCTGTTAATGTACATTATGAAAGAAGGGATGGGGGGAAAGGAATTTTTCATAGCTTGTGTTTTCCAACCTGCACTTGTAAGGTTTCTTGCTGGATATATGCGTGTTGTCAAGTTGTACATAGCTGGATGGGACAAATTCAGGCCCTGCCTTGGTACTTCATGAATGTTTTGCTTTCAAGAGACCTTTTAATGTGCTGTTTGTGTGATCTCTACATTAAAGCTGATAGTAGGATTATTTTAACAAAATAGAGGGAAGAGTTAGAAACAGATTGGAAAGTTCTTTCTGCCTAGTCAGAAAATGTGCGTGGGAGGGCCTGGCTACAGCGTATGTGAGGCAGGAAAAAAGACCACCTCCATTTGACTTAGGCTCTACTCCCTGGAGCTTACCTGGCTTTTACCCCTAGCCCAGGGGGCAGGAGGTTTATTGGGTTAGCCGCTATTTTATGTCCCACAGCACTGTGCACTGGCTTGTTGATTTTTGTGCTAATTCCTGGCACTACTTTCAAGCATAGTAACTACCACATTTTACACACTGACAAATCAAATAGTAGCTGTTTGACTATGCCCACGGTGAGTTGATGAGTTTAAGATACTTTGCTTGTCTTTCTAGTCGAAAACATTTTATTTCTTGCAGTGGGACTGAGCTGTGGTGTAAGGCTGTGCACAGGGAGCTATGCTCCCTGCTAGGTGAGGATGGCCTGTGGGTGAGTTTCTTGACGGCAGTCTTGCAGGTGAAGGTGGTGCTGGTTTTAGCACTGCTGGGGCACAAGAGTTACATGAAAAAAGAACCTCACAAATTTGTGGCAACTTACAGTGGCCGGATTCCCTTTCCCTGATGTGGCTGTGCTGGAATGGGCTCTGCTCATGCCCCAAGGAGTTGCAGGGGGAACCCTGGTTGGAAGTAGCTCCTTTTTCATTTGATTTGACCTCCTCCCCTGAATTAGTTTGCATTTAATTGCTGAATTTTCCTCAAGCTGAGGCAGCAGCTATGCCAGACAGATGAGTCTCAAGAAGGATGAAGTGTTGGCTCCTGTTCAGCTGGGCCAGACACAATGCAAGGTACTTTTGGCACCCTTCTCTGTGCTACTAAGGCATAATCAATCTTGGAGTCTTGGAAGACATTTGTACAACATTAAAATCTTGGGCTTTGGACTAAAGCTTTGTTTGGAAATACTGTTGAAATGTTTGTCAAAATACAAAGGCAACAACTGCCAGAAGACAGATTGCACTGAGCTCACCCTCTGATCATGCTTGCTCAGGACTCTTCTGTGCGGTGGAAATTAGAGGCTCAGCTTGTTTGGGAAAAAAAAAAAATAAAAAACAATCAGCCTGTCCTTGAAAAAGTTGGTGCAGGTAGATGAGTTAGTGTTTTGGCTTTTTGGTTTCGGATTAAAGACAGAACTGTTAAACTACATGGTCAGCTAAAAAACTAATATATATTCAGCTTTTGCAAGAAGTTAATTTTGTTTGCTAAACAGGCCTCTCTGCTTTTGGGAAATGATACTGATTCAGCTAGTTTTAATGGCCAAAGTCTTAGATTTTATTGTACCAAAGTTCAGAATGAAGTCCCAAACCTTTTGATTCAAAACAAAGTTCTCCAAGCAACACACAACAAAATACTCCACAGCTGATTCTGATAGAGCTGGCCAGATGGATGTCAGATAAGGATATGTCGTTTTCTGTGCATTTAGCACCAAAGTAATTTATAATTGTGACAGGGAAGTGTCTGAAGGTGTTGCCTTTGGCATGTATTAAGTGCTTTGGGGTTGCAGAGTAGTTTTCAACAGGAATCAATGATGCATTCCAAAACACACATGCTTTAGACTCAGGTACTTTTTTTCCTGCACCTCTGAATGTGACTGTTTTTCAAAGTGGAGCAAGATACTTTATCTTGTTTTTTATAATAACAGTAAGGATTTAAAGTTTGTAGTTTTTGTCACTTTAAAAAATAAGCTGGGCCACAGTTTTAATCAGTACTCAAGGGAAAAAGACTTGAGTGGAAAAATAATGTACATAATCAGCAGAGTAATCCTTACATCTGATCTGAAGCAGAAAATTAATTTGTTTTAGGAAAGCTTTTTATAAACCTTTTGGAACTGAAGCCCAGGCATGTAGAGTTGAAAGTGTTCCGCTCTGTCAGTGAGTTAATGCATAAGAAAATGAAATAGAGAGGTGCCTTGGGATGCAGGTGCTTTGCATCTGTGGCATAAAGTTCGGGTCTAGCAGAGGGCTCCCATCATGGTCAGGGGCTGGGACATGTGGGAATAGAGAGCTGAGTTTGTATAATTGTAGGAAGATTAGGATTAGGGCTATACTGCTGTCTTCAGCTACTTTTTTGGGAGAAAATAGAGGAAGTGGAGTCAGCTTCTTGTAGGTGCATGGCTGTATGCTGGAAAACCACAGATGTGAGTTGGAACATGGGAAATTATCTTCCGATAGTAATTTTTAATTTACTTATTTTACCATGAGTGTAGTCAAATGCTGAAACAGGTCCTGAGAAGCTGTGGTGTTGTTCATCTTTGTAGATGCTTGAAACTTGACGAGATGAAGCTCTTACGTAGTTAGACCTGCTTTAAGGGGAAGGTTGAGCTAGAGGCGCCTCCCAAACTAAATTACTCGTTAGGAAATGAGAGGCAGCTTGGGGAAAGCTGGTAAGCAAGTCCTAGAGGGAAATTAGCAGGGTGAAATCCTGAAATGATGCTGTTCCTAACTTCTGTCTTTCAGGAATGGTGCTTTCTCTCTGGTGTATTGAATGGCTTTGTTCCTTAAAGAAAGGGAGGAGTTTGCCCTCAAGGCTGTGTCCCTGTGGCTGGTGGGCAGCACACTCTGAGCAGGGCCAACGGGGTGCTCTGTCTCTGGGGTGCCCAGCCCCTTGGCCACCCCTCTGTCACTGCTCCTCCCCTCTTCCTGCTGGAGAGGGTATTTTTCATGAAGATGAAAGAGACGAGATAAACTAAAATTAGTATCAGAGTTATTAGAGACATTAAGATATTACTAATGAGTTCTAATTTAATCTCGGCACCCAGGCACGCATAGCACTGAAACCTTTTATTAGGTTTCTATAATTGTGTTAAAAGTGATACCCTCAGGCTAATACTGGAGCGAGTGAAATTGCCAGGCTCTGTGCATGACAGCACGGACCTGGCAGTCCTGTGGGGAGAGCGGGGCTTGCTCTTTGCTGGGCTTTCAGTGCTCTCTGTTTTACATCAGGCTCCTTAACTGTCCAGGGCTTAGTGCTGTTTCTATTTAAGAGAGCCTTCTGTGTCATTTTGGCTCTGGACCAACAAATCCTAGTCTTCAGGCTCCTGGAGTATTCATCGGGGGAGATGGCTGGGTGGGGAATCCCAGGAGTGCAGTTCCAGCTGAGATATCCGTATCCTTAAAGCTTTCTGGAGGAGAAGCAGGTTCCCGTGTGCCTTGGTTCGGAGGGGAATGCCAGGTGCAGCTCTGATAGCCACGGGTGGCCTCCTTGCCATGGCCAGCACAGAGTCGGCACGGAGCACCTGGGATTTCAAACCTTTTTTGATACAGGTCTGAGCTTTGCAAAACCCCCTCAAGCAAAGCTGCAGAGGGCTGCTGTAAGGAGAAATGCTCTGGGTGTCAGCAGCTTGGCACGGCAGATGCCGAGAAACATTTACAACCCCTCTGCTCAGACACCTCTTTGTGTGTGACCGAGTTGCTCCGCAGTCTGTATTGCAATTTCACTCGAGCTTTAGCGGTGCCAGCTCGGAGAAGTGGTCCTTCCCTGAGCCCCAGTTCCTTGTGACAGGACAAACATGTTCCTAGCNAGTCTGTATTGCAATTTCACTCGAGCTTTGGCGGTGCCAGCTCGGAGAAGTGGTCCTTCCCTGAGCCCCAGTTCCTTGTGACAGGACAAATGTGTTCCTAGCGAATGTAGTGAATTGAAATATCTTACTTTGGTTTTGACCTTCTTGACATAAATTAGCTTCACTTTCCAATGAGAGTTGCTGTAAGCTGGAGCAACATTTTCAAGTCGAATGAGATATTTTAGCTAACTCGGTGTTTTTATTTTTTTCCCTGGCAAGGCAGATTTGTTGAAGCTCCTCCCTGCGGGTTTGGTCTCAGTGAGCTGGTGACCTGGAGCTGGCTCTGAGCAGAGCCTGGTCCTTTGGGGCTGCCTGCTGATTTTTCCAGTGTGCATCCTCTTGTTTTGAATCACTGTCAGTTATGTGGAGCATTGCTGTGCATCAACCTGCAAGGCCAGGTGTGAGGGGTAGTGCAGGTGATGGTTCTTTAATATTTACATCCCAAGGCTGGGTCTAGGTTCTCTGCAGTGGCCTGGGTGAGAAATCCTTTGGAGGAATTACGGCTCTTTGGAGAATCGGGGCTGTTTTCATCCACGTGTGCCCTCCAGCCCCGTTGGTGCTGTGTGGGGAGGGATTGCCAGTGGTGTTTGCAGTGGTTTAAAACAGAGACCCCCTTGGGCACAGAGAGGGGCAGTGTGGGGACATACCAGCTCCAGTTAAAATGGCCCATACAGCCAGTTGTGGGGTGGGAGTGGGGAACTTGGCCACCCCACAACTGTGTGGCACTGGCCTTCCTGGGAAAGGCTGTCTCCTTCCCTAGAGCCTGAGGGATGGGATGCAGGTGGACACCTGCAGCCCCTTTCCCTCAGGGCCTCTGTTTCTGCCTTGAGGTGGAGGGAGGGAAGCCCCTGACACGCTGTCACACTTAATAATGTGTGACTGTTGGGGCTCTGGTATTTGTGTGCCTCTGATTTTGGATTTACTTGCCTAATAGTCTCTTGGCTTTTTTTCTTCCCCTTCTTAAAACATGTATTTGTGAAGCATCAGGAAGTACTCGTCTGCAGTCTGTACCAGATCCTTTGTGGCACCTGCAAATCCTGAAATCCCATGGTGTAGAAAAAATAGACCCCGAGTGTGTCCATCACAACTCTGTGATGTAGGTTTCCTTATCAAGGATACTAAACTTACTGAAACACATACAAAGATGGAATGATTTTTAAAAAAGTAAAAATACTCAACAAGAATGAAGTTTTTAATCAACTTTCACTGTAGTTGCAAGGTGAGAGTGATTGCAATGCCTTAAATTTTTATTTTTTTAATAAAAATAATTTCAATTTTTTTTTTTTTTTAGCTGCCTAGGAGCTCACATTTTTTAAGAAGGTTCCCCTAGAGTAAGACGTGAATAGGTGATTCCTTGAGGCACAATGTGGGTGAATATTGGATCCTAATTTGAGGCATGGTTATCACTCACAAGTTCAAGGTTTGATACCCTTAGCACAAGGTGTACAGTGGAAATGTTGCCCCTTTGATGGTGCATCTTTGTGGCGATGGTTCTGTTGTGCCCCTGTGTTCAGGTAACTTTTGTGCCCAGTATTCTTAACAGTGTAAAATAACTTAGCAGCTGATAATTGCCATGTTACTCAAATTTAGATGAAACAATCACAACTTTGTGTCCTTCTGACAACAGCAGAGTTTCACATTGTCATTCCTTGTGGTTTTTGTCTTGTTTCACATTTTAAGGTGTGGTGTTTCTGACGTTAAGAAGCATTACTTTTATGGTGTAAGTTCAAGGGTTTTCTAATTATTGTGTTCTTCTTGTTTGCTTTAAGAGTCAGATTTACAGATCTGTCAACACAGGGGACCAACATGTTGCACCAAAAAAATGGAAGAAAGCTACCAGGCAGCTGTTCGAAGGGAGAGGACTCAGAGTATCCAGGCACTGAACTTTGAACTGAAGTACATGATTGTTGGTCACATCACAGCTTTTCAAGGTAGGAAATTTTGAGTAGTTTATAACAGTATCCTCTGCAATCCAAAGGAAAGCTCTTACCTTTATTTTTCATTCCTCTTGTGTTGCATGCTGTTGTCACTGCCTTATGGTTTGCTTCCCAGTTCTTGGATGATTGTGCTTTTGGATAAAGGTGATGGCACTTAATCTTGACTGGTATGTTAAGCATCTTCCTCAATCTAATTAGGAATATATTTAAGGGGAGACCTTGTTCCTGGAGTTAACGTGGATTTTTTAAGGCGTTTTCAAGTGTCTTTTCAGTGCCTGATGGTCGTGCTTTTTGCTATTCTCTTGTGTTGCCAAACCATTTACAGGTGCAGAACGTCAAATGACGCATTTGTACGTTTATGCTGAAGAATAAGTGCTCTAACTGATGTGTCAGATGAGAACACAGCTCTTGCTTCGTGTCAGAATGCAAGAGTACCTTGCTCTAACAGGCACATATAAGGCTGTTTAGTTCCTTCATACAGGTGGTTATGTGCTGCTACAAGGAGGGAACGCTCGGGTAGAACTGTGCGCTGTAGTGTTGAGCACTGGAGACTTTTCTCTAGAAGGGCATTTAAACACAGGCTGTGAACTTTAAACTTATGAGAGTTGAGTGATTAAATCAGTCAGTGAGTGATGAATCCAGCTTAGTGACCTCTGTGGGCCTAATTATGTGCTTAATTTTAACTCTCTGCTTTGCCATGTTCAGTGCTGAGCACCCTCATGGAATGGGTTCTGAAATGAAGCCAGTAGTTATTAAAATACCAAGTGTTGGGGCCTGGATGATTAAGCCTATTGTTAGAAGGCAGGTTTTATCAAGTAGTATCTTTTTTTGTCTGGTTTCACCCATTTGAGTGAAAATACTATAAATAAAAGATGTGACTGACAGTTAATAAGAGACAGCATATTATCTTAAATTGACAATAAGTGATGGTGGAAGTCTGAAAGAGACATGAAGGGGCAAGAGAAAAATTTTCCTCTGCTTTCGGTTTTTTTATATCTCTTCCCTTTTTTGCCCATGAGTGAAAAATGGCATTTTGGTTTATCTTAAAATTAAATTTTGAAAATGTTTGATATCCCCCTTCATTAAAAAAATGGGCTTGGAGGGCACTTCAGAGGAGCACTGTAGTGAAAGGGTGGCTGTTGGCATTGTTAAATGCTGGTTATTCATTCAAGCAATCTTTCAGTATTATGATTGAATAAAGGTAAGGTCAGAATAGATTAACCTACCAGCCCCTTTAGGTCAAGCCAGAGGCTTTATTGCCCATTGCTGATGAAGCCTTTTGACGGAATGAAAGCAGTAGGTAGACATTTCACACAGTTTAAATTTACAAGCATTTTCTGGAAGTGGGTAAATAGGTTGTTTGTTGTGACTTGCTATGGCTGGCCTTCCATCTGAGTTAGGTGGGAACACTTGAAAAATGTAACTTTGCTCGCTTGCATTGGGAGCTGCTTTTGTTCTTTGGTTTTGTCCCAGGTGTCAGTGAAAAGCCTCTCTCTTTATCTTGTGCTGGATAAACATTCTGTTGCTAAGAGTGGTGCTGTGCGAGACATTTACTGAGAGAGAAGATCGTTGCATTGAATTAACTCCGTCCTTTTGGTCTGTTTTCACTTGTTGCTCTTTTGAATGATAAAGTGACTGTGCCAACAGCGCATTTTACAGTCTGAGAAAAGGAAACACTGATTTTAGAAGCTTTCAGGATGCTTTTTAGGTTTCATATTTCTTGCAGCAGTGAGAACTGACTCAGACTTACTGAAAAATAGCACTTTATTCATCTGTATGGGGTGGTGTTTACTTGTACAATTTTCATGCACAATTTACTTTTATATATACACATTTTCAGTACTGTTAGTTTAGTCAAAGCAAAGCCGTAGTTAGCCTTGCTGCCTGCTTCTGAGGAAAGGAAATCTTAACTGCTTTTTATGCAGTTAAAGCAGACAATACTTGTTAATATTATACCAATACTAGTGAAATAATTCTCAAGATTACTGTGGTGTAAGAAATGGATTTTCAGTAGTCTGAGAACATAGTGGTGGGTGTTAAATTTCATTGGAAAAAAAGAGATCAACTTTTTTGGAAGGGGAGACAGCCAAAGAGAATGTTCTTTTTTTTTAGTTCTCATCTCCTTATATGCTTTCAAAGAAGTCACAAGGCAGTTCTGAGGACATTTAAGTGCCACAAGTATTAAAAATAAGGAGCTTTCTCACGTGAGTAGGAGTTTTGATATGAATTTTGTTAAATATTCCCTCTACACTACCTTGGCACTGTAGTCGGCTGTGGATATTTTGGATTTGAAGAGATATTGTTCTGGGTTTTCTTCTTGAAACTGAAAATGTTATTTAAGTAGCTTTGCCCACAGCTGAAGTAAGACAATTTTCGCAAGTGTTGGATTTAGTTGTGCAAAATAATTAGTCTGTAAGACCTGATTAAATATATCACAGCTGTGGGCAGGCTTGTTGTATTTGGGCTGATGCCCTATCCATATATGTGGACAGCTTTAGCATTAAGGTTTAGTCCCACTGTTTTTCCCCATGTAAAGTTTTCAATATTAGCAAGCCAGTCTTTTGCTCAAACACTTTACTAAATCAAACTCCTGCATGGCTGTGTTTTGCTTGAATGTCTGTCTCGAGTGCTGATAACACTGATCTGAGTAGGAGGAGGCTCACTGGCATCAACTGCAGGCTGCAAAATGCTCTCCCCATGAGTAACAGGACAGGAGGAAGGGAGAGAGGCAGGAATGGAAGGGCCAGCTGGCTGTTTGAGAGGCACAGCATCAGAATCAGCTCCTGCAGAATCACGCAGTGACACAAAATCTTCTGGGTGTCTGACACGCTGAATGCAAACAGGGCCCTGTGGGAGGGTTTCATGGAAAGCTGATGCATTCGCTTTCTCTTCGTGTTCTGGTCCGTGATGTAGCCTCAAGGTCATAACCATGGTTTTAGTCCCTTGACAGATGCATGACTGCTCCAAATGGAATCACAGGCAAGGAGGAGTAAGTGCATGAGATGAGTAAGTGATCCAGGCTGTAACAGGAGCAGTGTAACAGAGGAGAATGTGCCTGTTGTAATGGTCCTCCCCGTCAGCCTCTGGCCCTTCACAGCTGGCTTTGTTTTGGATGCGTTTTGGAGCAGGTGACTTTGTCCCATCCAAAGATGTGCCTGCCTTTGTCTTTGCTCCTGTGGCTGCAGCCTGAAATGCCCAGCTGAACTATTTAAATGAATGCTGAAACAGGACACTTTCATTTTGTGTCTCACTTTCCCCTTTGATGACCGAAAGATTCTCTTTCGAACTTACTGTTTTCTTTGTCCCAGTGGTTATTTTAGGCTTGCATGTAAACAAATGTATTGTTTTAGATGGATGTCTTTGTGGTGATGATACATGTTATTTGGCAGTCATCCATCCCTGCCCCAGTTTCCTCATGCAGTCCCTGCACTCCTTGGGGACACTTCCAAGTAAAGCAACTGCTTCATTGTTAGTGGATTAGGAGCAGTGTGGGTGTGCAGGCTGAAAGTTGCTGTCAGAGGAGGTATCAATAGTCTGACTGGAAGGCTTTGTTGTGCTCAGACGGCAGAGAGAACCTGGCCTCCCTTTTCTGTGTCCTTTATGGAGTGCTAACAGGTGCCACGTAAGGACCCACAGACAGCTTGGCTCTGCTTCTGTCATCTTATGCTGAGGCTAATTTGAGGTAATGAGAATCCAAACACTGATAATTTATTTGTTCTGCCGATGGTCTCTGCAGAGAGGCAGAACAAGACACTTTTAAAACTACATACTTTTCAGTCACCAAATTAGCAGCTATCAGAGATACGGGGAAAAACTTTGAGCTCAGAAGTTTAAAAAAATTACTGTTCTCTGCACTTGTTTTTACAGCAGGCAATAGGAATTGTTCACTTAGCCTCTGAAGAGAAAGCTTCCATGAACGAAAGCTTGTTGGTCATGAAGCACTAATTTGTCTGGCTTTTCTGAAATAACATTCATTTGACCTTGAGGGTCAAGTGGTGGGGCCAGTTCCAGTGTTCTCCCAGCTGCAGGAGGGAAGATGAGCTTTGGAGCACTGTTCCTCTCACTCCTAACCCAAGGGGTTTGGTAAAGCCGTGCTTGCCTTCTGCTTTTTATGGAATGGGAAGACGCTGGTTGGGAAAGCACCTTGCTGCAGTTTCTGATAGCTGCAGTTGCCCACACATTGCAGTGCATGCACACTGGTTTGCCTTGTTGCCATCTGATCCAAGCAGATCAGATCCAGCTGAGAAGGACGTGAATGATACGAGATGGAAAGGGAAGCTCGTTGTAGCAGGCATGGAGTCCAGGGCTTCTGGGTGTCAGTAAAATGCCTGAAAGTTAATGCCTGGTTGATCCATAAAGTCCTTCAGCACAAAGGTTTTCCTCTGAAAGCCTCCATGAGGAATGGGGATGACTGGGTGGTTTCAGGGGGTCTTGGGATGGATAGCACTAGTGGGCCCATTAATCAACTGATGCTGGTGTTTTATCAGCACTTCTAACTCCTATAGAATGTAAATAACTTGATCTCGGCGATTTCTGTGTGTTTCTGATTGTGTTAATGTATCCTTTGGCTGCTGCTTGTCATTTGGGCAGCTTGTTAGGAAGAAGAAATTGCAAGTCTTTAAAAGAACAAAGGAAAAATCAGAGGAATAATGGAGGAAATAAAATTCTGATGACTTTTTGCTTTCAAATCAAGTGGAAAAACAAATGAAAACTTAGGAAGGACACTTAATTCTAGCCATAGAATGGAAATCGCTGTCCTGCAAACCATATCTAGTAATGATCATGTCCACATAAGTCTTCAAAAGATAACTACAGCTAGTGACTGTATTATTAATAGCAGATTTCTCCTTAAACATAGGAAAACCCTACATTAAGTCTTACCTATTACACTGAAATGACCTTTTATCCAGTGGCAATCAGCAGTCACACTTGGGAGTCACCAGCACTGTGAGTAGCTCACTGTTACGAGAGTTCCTGGGTGTTGTATGCAAGTTTGGTTTCTACAATGGTGCAGTTCTTTCTGAGGAATGTGTGTGCAGAACTGTGCTTGTGGATAAGTGGATAATTTTGCCAGAAGCTTCTACTGGAAATCATTATATACTTATCAGTGTTGAAGTTTTTGGCTGGTTACTGGAATTGCAATGCTTCGACTGCTAAGCAAAAGTGCTGTATTGTTTAGATATCTTTGTAACATTCAATTTATTAAATACAGATTTTACAGAACTGTTTGGCCTGAGGCTTTGAAAGGACAGGATAATTCCACGTGAAGTGGTGAGAGAAATAAACATTAAATACATTTGAAAGGAAACAGCAAATTGTCTAGATAAGATATCATCCTTTTAGCCTTGATAATCACCACGTAAACTTGCCTTCCTGAGCTTGTCTGGCTGTGGCTGCCATTTGATGCCCAGAATGTCAGCAATTTGGGGCAGGGACAGTCTCTCCATTATCTATTTATAACTGTTGTTCAGGCAATGTGGGTAGGGCATCTTCGTGCTCCAACACGAAATCTAATGAACACACACACATCCATCATGTGATTGTGTATTTGGTTATCTTCTATTCCTGTCCATATTTCACCTGTTGGTGTTCGTGTTTATCTTTTTCTTCCTCGTTCGTTCTTCCCAGTACCTTGTCAGGCTGTTGACTATATTTTCAGAGTAGAAAAGCATGGTGGAAGTGTAGCCCTATAAACTAATGATACGTTAGTTGAGATAGAAAACACAAAGATGGCTGGAGAGAAAGTGTTTGTTCATTTAAAAAAAAAAAAAGACCAAGAGGCCTGTGAAAGCAAAGTGAGCAAATGAATCTGAGGGCTTGGATACCGGGTGTCTCCTTTAGAGTCCTTTCTTCTGGAGTTAGGCACTTAATTCACAACCATGTTTTGAAATTTCTGTCATCTCTTTCCTGTGGACTAGAAGGTGGGTGGTTTTCTCCCTTTATTTTCCTTTTGTTCTCACGTGGCGTTTCCGTCGGGCATCGTTACTGCTCAGTCTGATTTCATCAAGTCCCTCAACCCAGTGATTCTGCTGCTGGCTGTGGGAGTGCTTCAGGAAATGTTCTGAAATCAAATTGTTCTCCGTGCAGTCGAATCCAAGTTCCTGCTTGCCAAAGTCAGTCTGACATTTTGTAGAAGAAGTGGGTGAAGACCTGAGAAACAATGTGTTCTGACGAAGTTTTGAATAAGAGTGTAAGTGTGTGAAGATCCTGCCCAAAACGTTTCTGGAATAAAATGATCGCTGCCTGTCAGTTTGGGGATGTTTCAGTGATAATTCAGCTTTTTATTACACATACTTTTCTCCCAAAGATGATCAGTCGTTTAAAATTCCTTTCGTTGTTTTCTTAGTCCTTTTCTTGGGAATTTGAAAACAGGAGAGGCATTTTCTTAGGCCGTTTCTGGATCCAAAATTGTAGATGTTTTTTGAGCAAGAGTATTGGTACTACAATATTGTAAATGTTGGGCAGTTCAATAAAAATAGGAGTAAAACCCTTGTGGATAATTTAGTGCAAAAGGACTAATTTACAGGAAATTCTTTATTTTCACCATTGCATTTTCAGGCTTTAAAAGAAAATGACTGAGAGTGCAAGGTTAAGAGAACAGAATCTCAAAGCAAGTATGTTCAGGGGAACACAGAAAACAGAAATAGATTCCAGTCTCAGCTCCGTGCCCCAGTGATGGTGGCATTTCAGTTTGCAGTGTGCCAACTGTAGACTCAACGGATGAAGAATTGTACTCAGAAAATTAAGTATTTTTTTTAGGTTTACAGATACACACTGCCATTGGGGTTTTTTTGCCTTGGTTTAGAAGGCAAATGTAGAATGACTTAGATTATTTTGGGTTTTTTAGACAAATTAATGAATCTGTTATGCAGATGTAATCTATTTTTCCTTTTAGAGTAATTTGAATATATGCCTTTTAGTAATGCTGTGTAACATAACGCATTACTGATCTAAACTGTTAGGTGTGTTTAGTTTTAAAATAAAAAAAAGATAATAAAGTTTTGTTTTCACCCAGTTATTAACAGAAAATGACTTGTTGCTGTTGTGGGGTATTTTATTTATGGGCTGGGGCTGCAAAGAGCCCCTAAGACACTGTGACAGTCCCAGGCAGATTGCAGTTCCTGTAACACAAGAGACAGGACTACAGACAGATGGAGAGTGTGTAAAAGCAACAGGATCGTGTTTTTCCTGTGTAAGAGAGAGCATTCTGAGTCATGTTGGGATTTTTAGATCAGATTTCAGAATTCTTGTTTGATCTTCGTTCATAATTTTCTTGATACTCTGGAGTGTCCTGGCTTCCCTGCTCTCACCCATCAGTTGAGAGCATTGGGGTTGGCAGGCTGGGAGGATACTTTAGTTTAAAAAGAGCTGAACTTGATTTTAAATGAGCTTATTGATGTGTTTACTTTCAGACAAAACATGTTCAAAAGCTTTTAGAATTGTAGCAGACTCTGGAGGTGAGGAAAGTAGAACTGCTGTTATGCTTGTTTTGTGATTGTGTGCTGCTGTGTTCCAACCACTCACAGCACAAATGGACAAATACATAGGTCAGTCTTTTTTCACCTCTTTGTTATTTCAGCTTTTAAACCCTTTGTCCTCGATGCTTTTCCCTTAGGTGTCTCTCTGGAGGAGGAGAGGAGGAAGAATGTATGTGCAGAGCAGAGAACACCGTGTTGAATGTTGGCCCTGTGCTGACTGGGCACTAGTGTAGGATCCCTGATTCGGGGTTGGGCAGGTGCCCTTCCCCATGGCAAGGCTGTCAGGGCTGCTCTGAAGCAGCGCTTGGACCAGTCCTGTGTACACCAGTGTGGGGAGACTGGCATTTCTAAGGATGCAGGTTTGAAGTGACATCAGAGTAGCTGCTGTGCTGTAACCATGCAGCGGTGTCTGCTCAAATCCATGGTATGTGAACATGATTCTCACTAGAACTGACTCTTCATATGACTTCTCGTGGACATGGCTTTTCATCTGTCCTCAGAAATACCTGTGAAATGACACATGCAGCATATCAGATTTGAAGTTAATGTGGATTCCTGGTCCTGTGCCTTTTTCATGGACATCTGTTTGGATTGCATTTCTACGCTTCAGGCCATGCAGATGGAGTGTAAATAGTTTTGAAGCAGCTATTGGATTATGCCTTTTGTTTGCTATTTTCCTGAGAGTTGGGGTTTACGTAGTGAAATACCGAATCTCTTTAATTGTCACCGGCTGTACGAAAAGGTCAAGACATTTTCTCGAAACTCAGATATCTTAGAGTTTGAGATTAGGAAGATTTGTGTGGTTATAGAAAAAATCTGCTGCATTATTTCCTATCCGTTTCAGTGGGGAAAGGATTGGTGCTGCTACCTAGCAGCTTCCCACTGACCCTCCCACTGTTCTTCAGACATTGTGTGGAGGAGCTCTCGGCTTTGGTGTGAATCTGAATGAAAGCAATGGGAGAATAGGACTTGGAAGTAAGGAATTAGGGGTCGTGTCTTCCCTACATACTCCCAAATCTTCCCCTCAGTTTTACAGGCCTATTTACAACAACTGAAGAGTGGTTTTTGTCAGATACGAGAGGATCCAACAGCTTTGTCCTGCTGAGAATAAGTTCCTCTGCTCTGAATCTTTTAATTGGAAAGGGAAAGGCTTGAGATTGGCTCTCTTCATTTTCCTGTATTGAGACTTTTGTCTTTGATGTGCCATGCTAAAATTAGAATCTCTGCAGATGTTTACATTTGGAATGTAAGTATTGATGCAAACCTTCATGGATTCTTAATAGAAGAGCTTTAACAGTTCTTACACTTTTTGCTGTGACTTTTGCAGTTGTGTAACATTTTTTTCTGATTTGTGCTGTGAAATGCTTGTGAGAGCTTCCTTCAGCCTTTTTTAGATTGCTGTGGGAAAGAGGTGTGTCTGTAGGGGATATAATAATTTCTTTACCCTTTCTATTATTGCTTTTGTTGGGTTTCATAGTATTCATTGTAAACAGAAGGCCATGGACAGGAATAGAGGCTTTTCATAACAATACATTGTACGTCTGCTTACCAGGATTTTAGAGATGCATATGTAGGAACATGGAACTTTTAGATCTCTTTTTGCCCCTTTTAGTTGTGTTCTGAGAAGGCTTCTTTGTGGTATCAGCATTTTCCATGCGTGCCCAGTGATTCCTGGAATGTTTGAAGCCCTGTGCCCCACTGGCACCTTATGTAGAGGTCGCTGCTGCGGGAACCACTCCTCATTCCTTCTCTCCATGACCAGGCTTAGCTTGCCCTAGCCCAGCTGCAGAGTCCTGTTTCACCCAACAGTGCTCGTACAGCTGGGTAGGCAATAATTTTAGGTGGATAAATAGCACTCTGAGAAATACAGGTGACGAGCAGACAGAAACCAGTTATCTAAGCTAGAATGTCTTTTCTACACGCGTTTAATCACTTCCTCATGTGTTATATCCTCCTTTTTTCTCTTAGTAGTTTTGGGCCAGGTGGTTGTGTGAAAATCACAACAGAAAATGTGGCCAAATCTCTCTGGAAAACCTTCCTTCTGTTTCTACCCATGCAGATTGCTCTAAGGAAAAGTTTTGGCACGTGGCAAAGAGCTGATTTTGGTTTTTTTTTTTCCTGTGGACTAGAAGTTAAAAATCAGGGCTATTTCTGCATCTGACTCAGCAGGAAATGATCCAGATGCCAGTCATATAGGTGTGCACTTAACATTAAATGTGAGAGATTTTTAGGTTTTGAAAGCACAGAGATGTGTAGGTCTCTGAAATGCTCTTACAGGCTGCTAAATCTGAAGCACTTCTTTTTGCACAGTGAATGGGGTAAAAAGAGGCTATTGGGGTTTGGCAGGACTCACCTCCTGTAGCACATTGCATCCTTCCTTCTTCACTGAACTTGGCAGAAAAGGAGCACGTGGTAGTTGTAAACGTGAGGTCTAAAATGCTGGAACCATGCAGACAAAATAATGGCACAAAGAATGGGGAGTAGGTCTAAAGGTACAAATATAAAAAACAAAATTAAGGAATAGTTTTATTTTTTTTAATGCTTTAAACTTCAGAAATACTAACTTCTTCAAGTATAGTCAGTTGGGAAAAAATGGTCAGAAAATGGGAAAGCCACCAAATTGATTGCCAAAAATGTTAACGTTTTGGGGGCGCTAGCAAATGAGTGGGAAATTAAAGAAACAGCAGACCACCTGCAGGAGAGTGAATCCTTTTAACCCAGACTGCTTTTCTGTTGATTTTTTTGATCAGTTACGAATATATCAGTCTTCAGGTATGTAACTAATTTCAGTACCCTTGGGAATAATGGAAGAGTGTACCTGTGCACTGGGAGTCAAGTGAATGTTAGTGATTCAGAAGTGTTTCCTTGAGAAGTTCCTAGTGAAGCCTCTGCTGTCCTGGAGTCACTGTAAGGATTTATGTACCACTGAGGTGAGAGTTTTCAGGCATGCAGGTTCTGTCGCTGAGTATGTAGCTGCTGAACAGTGCTGGCAGATGTTATTAGGTGGATATAGTACCAGCGAGTGATGAATTAGCTCTTACCAAGATGAATATTGTTTTTTACCTGAAAACACAGGAATGAGAAAGGCTTCTCTGATTTAAATGTATGTAATCTTTACAAAACAGAATGTAGCATTCACCTTGGCTTTAGTCCAAAAGGAGTTAAAAACCCTGATAATCTTTGCACTGATTTAATGGAGCTTGGGCCCTGGCTCCAAGGATAGAGTGAAACTAAAGCTTTTCAGTTATGATGCCAGAGAAAAGGGAAGGGTTCTGTTTCCCCAGCGAAGATTACTTTATTGGGATGTGCCATGGAATATATTGCTAAGTGGCAAATGAGTGAACCGCAGTGGGTACGAGGCAGCTTGAACTCATTAATGAAAAACCTCCTCCTGGCAACCTGCAAAAATGGATTCCTGAGAGAAGGATCATTCACCGAGTCCTGCTGGGGGACGGGAGAAAGTCGGGAAGTGCCGAGAGAACATATGATATATAAAAAATGTTAAGTACTGATATATACATATGCGAAGAGAGGCAGGCACATGCTCTTTTTTATTTGGATTTAATAACACAACTTACAGAGATTTAGTCCTGCAGAGGAAGTAAATGTATAAAGAACCAAAACCCACTGTAGTTAATTTTTGTTGAAAACAAAATTACTCTTAAGACCTCCTAATGTTTTAACTTACATGCTAAATACAGCAGCAAAAATACTCTTTCACCACCACCACCACCCCCCTCCAGATTTTAAGAATGTTTATCACACCTACCTCACTCTTGCTGCTTCTATATGTAGTAGCAAAATTTGGAAAAGATGAAGAGGACCAATGCTTTGATATTCAGATGTGCAGAGTAACTTCTGCAGAGGGTATGAGAGAAGGTTAGGGTTCAAACAAAATAGAGATATTTTGTTTCACTAGCTGTACCAATATAGTAGGGAAGGAAAAGGGAATATTTTTCCGTCTGAGACCTTTGGAGTTGTGTGGCTGAAGAATTTCTGTGTCCAAAGTATCAAATCATGTAATAACAGATGTCACCCTTCCCTGTTAACTTTTCATTTTCCAATATCCTCAGTCTGCCTTCCTTACAGCAACGCTATTGCTGTTCAGTACCAAATCTGTTTTGAGGCATTTGTGGCTGTTTTGCAGTAACACACCTGACATCCAGCTCATCCGGCCGAGCGCACGAGCTCAGGCACACCCAGAGTTTGGTTCTGCAGCAGATGAGTCTGGAGCTGGGGGCGTTGGTTTAAGGGGGAAGAAAAGTCATCTTATTTCCACCTGTCCTGCTGGCAGGGAGCTCGTGTGTGTGTGTGTGGATCCTGAGGGTCACTCATTCTCTTTCTTGCACACCTTAACCACGTGCAGGTGGCATTTGGTAGCGTGAGCTGTCGTTTCTTCTGAATGTTCAATTAACTTCAGAGGGGAGGGGAGTTTTTTTAATGACTCGGGTACACTTCAGTTGGAGAACAAGAAGTGTCATTTCAGTGGTTTAAATCAGAATTCGTTGTCATTTTTTTCTTTGTAACGTAGACATTTTCCAATGGGCTGTGAGGTTTGTCATCTCACTTTTTTTAAAGTATTCACCAAACTTCCTCCCTCCCTTTTTTTTCCCTAAATACGTTCGTTAGGTCTGAGCAGCAAGACTAGCTTCAACCATGATTTTACTTTTGCAGAGAGGACTACTCAAGAATTCAAGGACAAATAAGACATGTAGAAAAAGCTATGTAAAAAGAAATACGTACCTGCACATCTACCCACTGTAGGCTTAGAAATAACGTGCTGATGAATAGCAAAGATAAAACAAGGCTGAGGATGGCACAGCTTCAAGGAAAATGCAAAGAACTAATGAAGGTTTAAAAGATTTTTAAGTTGATTGAAAACTGATTCTCCTCATGGCTACTTGCAGGTGGAGTAACTTGAGTGAAGGCTTTGGAGTTACACCACGTATAGCTGGTGTAAATTACAGCAACATGAGACCCACGGTGGTTTATCTTGTGATGGCAGAGACAAATCTTATCTGAAGATTCCTGGTTCTGTAGAGGATGAACCGTTCATTTTCCTGTCATCACTCAAGGCAATAGATAGTTTTATCTAATTTTGTAATCTGTCTGAACAGAGCAGTTTTGAGGCTATAAACATTATTTAAGGATGTGCTTTCTTGTATTTCTGAAACCATCATCAAGGTCTTTTCCTCAAGCAGACATCTTTTCTATAGATCTGCTTTTGATCTTATTTTATGACTGATGGGCTTTATAGCAAGTTTTAGTGAGTTTTTATTTTAAGATCAATAAAACTGAAATACTAAAAGCAAAGTGCAGGCTTCCAGCCCACCCACTCTTCCCACCAGACACTATGACTTTTGGGACTGCTGTCTTATCAAGTGCCACCAGAACACGTGCTGTGTTTGGGGGTGCAGCCCAAGGTCCTGTCTAAGCAGGAATCAGAATGGAGCTGTTCTGGCTTTGCATGCTGCTTAAAATTTGTGTGGTAGGATTTACAGGATGGAAGCACAGTCAAATGCAAATACAGCAATCTTCATTGCTGAAAGGAACAAAGCCAGGCACGTCATCCAGTACCTCAAAGTTCTGAGGGCTCAGGGTACGCTTGCAGGGGGTGAGGTTGCTATATAAGAAGAGGATTAGGGAGGCAGTTCCTTCTGTTAGTGTGGTATCCAAGCACTTCCCCTGTGTGAAGTGCTGGGCAGCAGCCCCACACGTCTGCACTCAGGCCCGGGAGGAGGCTGCTCACAGAATGCATTGTCTTTTTACGTCCATTCCTGAGAGAAGAGAATGCATGTTCTGTTGCTGCATCAGCATCACTGCCTGCTTGTCCTGACCAAAGACCACCTCGATGAGTAAACCCAAGATGAGTTTCTGAAGACAGTCCCCTTCCCCTGGCAGGGATGTCTGCACTGGCACAACCTGGATGGTGTCTCAGAAGACTTGAAGTTCTTCCAGAGTGTTAAAACAACATTCATTCCTTGGAGGCAGCTGCATGATTGCAAACAGCTATTGCCTGTTGACTCCTAATTGTACAGGCTCCTTTTCTTCAGTGAATATCTGTGGGTTTGTTTATGCAGCAGAGCAGCCACCCTAAAGCCAGCTTTGCTCTAACACAGTTGTCATGTTTTGTTTTCATGCTTCGTGCAGTGCTGTCCAGGCACATGCCATGAGTGGGGAGTGGGCTTGGTTGGCCACCCCCTCCCTGTGGTGTCTCTCCTCACAGCCTCGTTTGGCTTTCAGTCTCCTGAGAGCATTTCCAGGCTGTTGTCCCGTTTGCTGTGTGACCCTTCAGGAGTGTCACCACAGCTGGAGTCGTCCTGGGCTGGGCTCAGCCTCAGCAGTGGCAGAATGCTCCACTCGGTGTCCGCAGCACATCAGCTTAAGGTGCTTGGGGTCTTCCAGCTTAGGAGGGCTGTGCTGCACAGTACAGTTTGTCTGAAAAAGAATCTGGCACTCAGCATATTGTTGTTCTGTCAGATAAGGTTTTTGATGCCTCAGGACAACTCCTCATTCTCATCTTCCTTCCGTAGCCATTCGTTGTGACTCACTGACTGCACAAGTGAGGGTCAGCCCTGGGTTCATGTGCTGTAAAGACAGACACACACCCACACGCTTAGGTTCTTTATTGGCTTGGGACCAAAGAACTCAGCATTCTGTAGATCAAGCATTTTGATTGTGTACAAGTTTTATTGGTCTGCCAGGATATGAGTTTCAACAGCCTGAGGGCTCTTGAGTGAAGTAACTCAAGTCTACTTACATGCTAACCTTTGAATTTCTCAGATTCACATGCATGATAATTTGTTTAAATAAAAAATTGGATATAAAAATGGAATTAAACTTTTATGATGACCTTTAAGAGTAATTTGGACACATTCTCATCTTGGCTTGCTATTTAAAACTGATGCAGTTACTGATCCATGATGTGGGAAATGAAACTTTATCTGAAACAGTTTTAATATTTCTGTTGAGCTGTAAGTAAGAAAAGGCTTTTTCTTGTTAGTATTTGGATGCTATTTCTGGCTGGTTGTTTTGTTTCCGGTGTAGCTTATAAGCATAAAGAGCTGTGGATGTGTTCATTCTTTTATTTTCAAATTTGGACTCCATTTAGATTCTGTCTTTGGTTTTATCTCTGGTTGTGCTCATTGCAAGGGGGAGGAGGATCTTGACATTTCAGTTATTAAAGTGTTTTACTCTTCAGTTTTAAAAAAGAAATCTATTAAATATGCATATTGTATGAAACAAAGTTCCAAATACTTTTCATCCCACTTCGTTTTGAGAACCATTTGATGTTGTTGGGTTAAATTGTATTAATTAAAGCATGGATCTATATGTGATATTTTAGAAGTAGCAATTATAGAGAAGCAGCATGAATATCCTCTACAGTGGAAAACCATGTGATAACTTCAGCTGTATGGGTTTGGTTTGGTTTTGTTTTTTAGAACACAGAACAAGTAACACAGAACAAGTCCCAGAATTTATTTGAGAAATATTCTGAGCTAAGACAGTGGTCAGTCAAAATTATAGATCAAATTGAAATGTATGGGAGGGTCACACCAAACCATTTCCAGAATAATAACTTTAAAAAAAAAAAGTGAGAATCACTGACATTCTGCTTAAAATCTGGTTTGAAAATGTAAGTTATAAATCTGACAGCAGCAAATCTGCACCCATATAATCTGTTGACTGAAAAGAGTATGTCTTGTGATTTAATTTCATTTACACAAAGAGATTTCCACATGCAACATCTTTACTCTTAAGGTCTGAGCAATGACCCTGTGTGATCTGTTAAATAGCTGGAAAAACACACTCTGGTAAGGCACATTAACATTGTGTAATGTGGACACTCCTGCTTATAAATTGAGGAACAGAATTCATCAAAACTGTGTGTGTGTATCTTTGGCTGGTGCCAGGGAGAATTTAAAAAAAAAGAAAAAGCCCTCCTCCTATTTTTTTATGGAAAATGAAATCTTTTACAGTCAGCATTCTTGAAGTGTGGCATTCCTTTCTAAAAGAACCCATTCAGCACATCAGAGGGGCTCTGGGAGTTCCCTGCTGTCCCTGTGTGGGATTAGAGTGTTTCTATTTACAATTCATCAACTTGATTCAAATCAGAGCCAGACTGAATCTTAACTCTGTGAATGTTCTTCAGCATCTCTGACTAAACAGATCTGTTTTACCCTGGAACAGAACCCGTGTGCTTTGCAGTTACACCTGCAGTCAGAAGACTCCTGTTGATAATGTTAGCGTTCCAGAATAATAGACCGAAAAATCCCACCTAGGTCAGCATTAGCAGCACTTGGCACTCATTGCAGTTTCAAATCAAAATGCTGCTGGTGGGATATCAAAAGTCATGTGCTTGGTGCCTTGTTAGTGAGAAAACCCAGCCCAAAACATCAACATACGCACACATGTCGATGTCTCAAACTAACCTTGGATAGCTTCTCGTTGTAGGCAGCAGAATCTCCTGGTGAAAAATAGTATTTCTTAACTACTTTCCCAGTCATATTATGTATTAAATCCATACTGAACATGTTTGCCAACAGAATAAAATGATTTTGGCTATACAGCATAACAATGAGCTATTCCAAAAAAATTTTAAAGAAAAAGGCTACTTTTAATAAAAGAAGCCAGATGCTGACTTCATGTGTTCTGGGTAAAGAAACCCCATGTAAATTCCATGCTCCTCGTTGATTCCCCTTAGTGAAATTATATCTAGTGTTTTGATCCAGTGCAATTTTTAATGCACTAACATCTCTTGGCTCGAGAGGCTCCTTATTCTTTCCAGACCAATAAATCTGTGACTGCTGCACTAGGTTGGTTTTAGTGTTTTTGGCAGTACGGAAACTCATGTTGCCTATTGATGATTTCTTTGTGTTTTTTAGTACCTTCAGACATATTCTCTTCATTCAGTACATCTTCTAATAAGAGAAAGTGATGTCTTTTTTTGTTATCATAAATTTTGAAGTGTATTTTCAAATAAAACTGTTTTAACTGTTTAGGCCCCAGTGAAAAAGAGAACATAAGCAATAAGATAATTATTATAGTACTGTCAAGTTCCAGAGCTTTAAATACAGGTATGACAAATGTGTGTTATGGCCATGATTTAAATCTGTCAGCAGAGACCTTGTACTGTTCCTGTAGGCTCTGATTCTGCAAACACACAGTGCTCTTGAAGGCAGAATTAGAAGCACACAGGTAAGACCTCAGGAACAGGATTTCGTGCCATGTCTGTTCCTGTTGTTGTCTACTCCAGTCCCAGTTTTCAGTTAAAACGTGTTCTCCTCTAAACTGGATGAAATTAGTGGATGGCAGTGGACAGAGTCGAGTTTCCCACCTCTTTCCTATGGGATGTCTTGAAATAAAGGTGACAGGGTCATCTAAGGAATGCTCGGAAAGAAGTCTGCTCAGAAATGCTCAGGGGCATGTTTTTAGAGCTTTACCTCTCCCAGGTTTTCCATGTGCCGTGTCAGTGATGTGCATCTTTAGTGTGGGTCTTCCAGGTCACGTTCCATGGTAGTGAAAAATTGAGCTTTCCAGCGGCAGAGAAGTTGTTGGCTGTGTGTTTTCAATTGTGTATGCAGAGGATAGAGTATCGGGAGTGCAGTTAGAATTGCATGGAACTCGCCAGATTTATTGCATTTGCAAGTGGCTGCTCGCAGCAACATTACGGGATAGTGGCTTTTGGGACAGAGGAAGGACTGCATGACACTCTGAATCTGCAGGGAAAGAGGAGGAAATCCCAGGTCTCCCTAGTGAAGCTTTGGATGAAATAGGTGAAATTATGTTTCTGAAGGTGAACAGTCAGTGGTAGCTGAGATGTTTTAGAAGAGGAAAAAGTTTCTGAGCAAAGAGGAGCTTGGACACTGGGAATTGAGGGCATTGCAGTTTGTAGAAGAGGGAAGGATTTTTCTACTGCAGACGTAGAGGATTGTGGAGCAGAAAAAGAAAGGCTGGAAAGGTTCAATGTGTGTGTTAATGATGTCCCTGAAGAGGAAATCAGCAGTAATCCCATTCTCCTCATTCAGGAACTTCTTATTCAAGAGTTAGAGCTTCCTGGCAAGGAGATTTTGGAGGAAAGGTGGTGACTTCTGAAGCTTGGGATTTTGATAGGAGTCTAAAGGATTTAGGCTCTTCTCTTTTAATAGGAGCAGCTTAAGTAGTAGCATGGTGAACTCTCCACCTTGATTTCAAGTTACATGATTTAATTTCATCCTCAAAAGGTGCTTCTGTGCATATGGAGGAGAGAATATTGTCAGGATCTTGTTTGAGACAAGCAGTGCAGCGCATTCCAGAGGTAACAGTCAAGTTAATCCGTCAAAGCCAACATGCCCTGAACAAAACCAGGGTTTTCTAATGAATCTTTGTCACGAGAAACTTTTTGCTTGACTTTGATTTGCATGCTGATAATGTCACAAAGTCTGGACTGCAGTATTTGTTTTTGTGAATCTTGCTTTCTCGCCTTCCTTTTAAGAGGCCTCAGTGCTTTCTATACAGAAAAAGGGAATCAAGTGCTCCTGTTGATATGATCTCATGACTCTAAACCGAGGGGCCATCCATATTGGAAAATGGGGATTTTCAAATTTCTCTTGTGTAGTAGAATAAATATTGTGGCAGTAAATGCTGCAAGCTGTCAGTCCTTCCAAACGCGTGTGATGATTCAAGGATGATTCTGTATTCTCTATATCTTGCAGAGCATGATTTATAATGGGCAATACTTTCTTAAAAAGCGAGTTCATTTTTCAATGTAATTTTTCTTGTTTCTGTAAAACTCAGATGCATGCAGTGGCTCTAAATGGACCAGCACTCCCCTGCAGCCATGACCATTTTCCCTGCTCCCAACCTCCCATATTTCTGTTTTAATAGCCTATAGAAATTGAACTGTTCTCCACTTTACACATCATTTACTTTATGCAGTGAATCACTCAAAGCAGCAAAACTGAAAAGTAATGAGCCCTTCACATGATTTTTACTGAAATTAAGACTTCAACACTGTGCTAATAGTTTCTTGTGATAGCCAGTTGAATGCTTTTCTGATCAGAACAATAATCTTCAGAACGGAATGTCCAGAGAAGGGAAGGGAGCTGGGGAAGGGTCTGGAGCACCAGGAGCAGCTTGGGGAGCTGGAGGGGGGCTCAGCCTGAAGGAAAAGAGGCTTAGGGGGACCTTCTTGCGCTCCACACCTCCCTGAGAGGATGCTGGTGATCATGTAGTGAGATGGGGATCAGTGTCTTCTCCCACATAACACAGGACAAGAGGAAATGGCCTCAAGTTGTGCCAGAGGAGGCTTAGATTGGATATTAGGAAACATTTATTCATTGTCAAGCACTGGAGCAGGCTGCCCAGGGCAGTGCAGTCCCCACCCGTGGAGGGATTTAGAAGACAGAGATGTGGCACCTGGGGACGTGGTTCAGTGTTGGAGTTGGCAGTGCTGGGTTAGTGGTTGGACTCGATGGTCCTTAAGGGTCATTTCCAGCCTAAACAATTGCACGATTGTAGGGTGTTAAAAGCTCCAGGTACACATGCAGATGCTAAAGCAATGCATTACCCTTCTTCACAGCGGGAAAGTGTGGTTGGCTTGCTGAAGGACAAGGAGAGAGCTCCTCAGCGGCCTTTTGTTGATAAACTTTGAACGTTTTGGAAGAGCGAGCTGGGCTTTTGGCCTTACTTATGCTAACCCATAATTATGGGTTAGCAAATATATTTAAATAAATGAATGAAGGCTCTGATGAAAATAACTTCTGGTTCTTGCCTCTTCACATGAAAGCAGGGTTCATATTATGGGCAGAAGCATCTGACACTAGAGATTGATGGCTGTTGAATGGGTGCATTTGGGAGGTTGTTGCGAATCATGATCTGTGACCAAGTCCCATAGAGTGCTGATCAAGTGCAGAGATTTTTACAAAGAATTTGTATCCTGTGTGGTAGTTCTCGTAGCCCCTAAAGGATAAGTAGGTTTTAAAAAATAAATATATATATATCTCTCTATAGGAGAAGATGAAAACGGCTGTAGATTGATACAGAAGCTGCCCCCACCACTAATGGAGTTCATGTATTTTCTGCCTAGTTCACTCATACAGAGCCTGCTCTTCCTGCCTTGGAAAGTGGGCTTTCATATTAATCAGACATTTCCAACCCAAGGGATAAAGCCTAAGACGGGAGATTGGCTTAGTAATTATGCAGTTGGAACTCTTTGTTGCTCCACAGAGCCGGAATCTGAGAGAGCATTCGTATTACACTGCAGGCGTCAGGGCTTGCAGCTACTCTGAAAAACTGGATGAAAGTTCACATTTTCACTTGTCCATAGGGTTGAGTTTCAAGTAATTTGTCCCCCACAAGACATATCCGAGTTGAGAGAACTGACAGTGTTCTACAGTTTCAGACAAGGACGTGTGTATTGGTACGAGAGCAGTTCTGGATATATTGAGTGTCAGATACTGCTTTATTTTCAGAACAGTGTAAGGGAATTATGAGTTATATGAGTAATTAGTGCTTGCTTTCAGCTTTTTGCAAAAGGTAAATTGACTTTTTAAATGCTTAGTGTTTTGTGTTCAGTTATTCCGAATTCATATTCCAGTGGGTAATGAAAGTAAAACAATCTCCTTTTCCTTTTGGAAGAGATTATTTGACTGCTTTCGGGTGTCTGTTCCCTTGTGCAGTCTGACCTGTACGGCTGTAACTTGGAGTTCTTCCTGCCGAAGTTGTAATAACACTCCTGTAGTTGAATTAAAGGCAAACTTTGGTAAAGTGGTTGAAGTCCTGGAACAAGAAGGGCTTCTTCCTGCAGCATTTTAGGCTTTATTGGTTATTTGTCCCCACTGATAGGCTTTCCAAACCCCAATTTTGTATTTGTGGAATTGTGAAGAGCGTTTTTTGTTCACAATTTAATCTTGCTCTGACATAACTACAGCCCAGTCATAGGAAGATAGGTAACAGTGTTCCCTGAAATCCCACAAAGTTTACAGTGGAAATAGTTCATCTCTTTCATTTTGAAAATGAGGAGACTCCTACACATAGAAGTGTGAGGAATGAGTATTTTTCTAGTCATAAAGAGGATGGGTCATTAAATTATGTTTATTTCTTAAACATGGTTCTCTGGAATAAGTGAGATACGAACCATGCTCTAGTGTTCAAACAAATGCAAACAAATTTAGCATTACTAATCTCAGTTAATTCAGTGGCATGTACTTAATATTTGAGTGTTTGCAGCAATTGGGCCTTTTGATAGCCACCAGAATCTTTCACGTCACTAGGGAAGCCTATCCTTGTTTCTCTTCAGAAGGTTTAAGTTGGAATATCTGATACAATATGTTCCCATACCTAACATTTATTTTTAAAATGGTCATTTAGTGGTGTTGATGCTTGTGGCCAAAGAACGAGCTTTTTTGTTTGAATATATTTGGGAGAAAGGTGGCTTTTGTGTTACTGAGTTGGAGTCTGTTCCGCAGGTGAGTGATACGTGAAATATGCACGGGTTTTGATAATGCGTCAAAGCAAAGTAATTTCTTTAATGTCATATGTAAACAGAAACAAACGTGTAAAAGCCAAATCTTAAGTGTTTATTTTATCTTTCCAGTTTTGGTAAAGCAGCTTTAATTTATTGGCTAGAGTGCAGGCCTCTGAGAATTGGGAGTGGAGTTGACAATAGAAGAGAGCAGTAGGTGGGTACCTGACACTGCCCTTTCAGGACACATGAGCACCACCTGGAGTAGGAAGCACTGGCAGGGAGGAGGTGCAATAAGTATCTCTGTGTGCTGTAATGAAATAATCTCCAGGGTGATTGTGTGCTTGCTGGATATGTGTAATTGACGAAGAGTTCCAAGTTATTTTTCAGGGTTTGTTTAGGCTCTCATGTGCAGGAAGTAAAGATGCAAAATGTTGTATATTCTCCTGTTAGAGTGACTTAGATCCTGGTGTTGCCCACTCTGGCTGTGTGTGATTATGCAGGCACTTTATGTAGCTCTGTTGACCTCTGCTGAGCTCCTTGTAAAGAATGGCAACAAATTTTTTCAGAATCAGGGCTGTGTTTGCAAAGGTAATGCAAAGAATGAAATGGTATGAGAGGTAAAGAAATTAGAGTGAAATATGCATGTAATGGCCAGCAGCCAGTCCTTTTATAAACTGAGTCACACCAAGTGAGTTCTTTGAAATAATCTGCAGCTGGCTGATGGCTTAACCCCCTTTTTTTTTTATTTTGCAAGACAAATTACTTCCTTCTAGGAAGCGTTGGTGTCTTTTGATACTGTTCAGTTATTAGAGGAATCATTCATACAGCGTCATGCTTCATGGTCCTTCCACATATTCACATGTATTCCAGCTTTGTGATATAAATACTCTGTGTTGTAAATTTAAGAGCCCTGGGTCTTTGTTGTTTAGCAGAATGGATTGCAAACCCCTCTGGCTAGTTCAGTTTAAGATAAGGTTGAGGGTGAGTAATTTGGTCTCAGTATTTGTTAAAAATGAGACTGAAATGCATTTTAAAAGAATGCATACCTGTGTTTATACTGTTGAGGTGATACAAGTGCAGACCTACATCACAGAAAACCAAATTCATTCTGTATCCTTGTGGAGGTGATACAGTGCTTGATTCATTAGTGGTAAGGTTTGGATGTTGATACCTTTTTCAAATGACTTTGCACATTTCTCCTTCTGGCTGTTTAGCTGCGTGACACAGAAGGATCTGTGTTCAGAAGATGTGCTTGTCAGCTGAGCAGGCAGGAATTTCATGGGCTTAGCAGTGTGAGACCTGTCACTGGTACCTTTTCAAATGTTAGGCTAAGATCTTTTGGTTTTCATGTACAAACACAGACCAGATAAACAGCAATTGAGGAAGGAGGGAAAAAAAAAATAATAAAAAAGGGGGACAGCTGTACTTTTGCTTCAGTGTAGAGAGACAGGGACTGATCCGTGGGAATATTAAACTGGAGGCTGCCTGCAGCCATGCAGTGATTCAGCAACAGTTTGTCCTTTGTCCCTCAGCCCTACTGGTCATTGTCACACAGTCTCCTGTCATCTGAAGTTGTGGCAGCAAGACCCCCGCCCCACTCCCTCCTTAAAATAACTGACTTAAAATTTTAAAGGAATATTTTCATGGGAAGTCATTGAGGAACTAGGAGAGCACGAAGAGATTATCAGTGAGACCAAAGAATTGCTTCAGGCAGGAAGCTATGGTGGGTGCTTTTTTAAAGAAAAAGATGTAAGAAAAAGGAAACTACCTCAGTCAAAACCACCTTTGCTAAATACTGAAGAGCTTAGTGACAGGTATGAATTATGATTAAAGTAGATACTATTGAAATTAATTCCAGCTTTTGTAATACAGAGGTAGCTTCAGAGGAAGCTTATCTGCAGAAAGCCTGGGATTTATTCTCTAGTAATTGTTTGAAGACTTGTGATTTATGTACAGTAATGCACTCAGGTAAAGTATCTAAACAATCCAAGGTGGCGTAAGTTTTTACTTGTTTTGAATTGTGTGCAGAAATTTGTTAATAAAAAAATGTATTCCCCAAATGTCTATTATGTATGTAGAGACGGCATGGGCTGAAAGCAATGAGAGAAGATTCCCAGGATCCTGAAAGACCAGAATGTGCTTAATTTAAGGAGTATTTCCGTCAGGTCCCAAGAGATCATTTGCATTCTCAAAATTACATGCAAGCTTATATTTATATAATAAAATTCAATTCAAACTTATATATAATTTGACACAAACTAAAGCAAAAATTAAGAGAAATCAGTCTGTCCTGGTACAGTGAACTCAGTGCTCTTTTTCCTTTAAATGATTCACTGCAAGTTGTACTTGCAGCTTACTTGAAGGAGACTTAAGTACTCACAGTAGCTCAGTAGGAGATGGTTGTACACATATGGGTTTGAGAAATGGGCATGAATTAACAAACATTCATTCCAAAGTATCTGTTCTTCATAATACTTACCTGTGAGACTGAGACCATTAATATGACTGAAGTTCAAACACTGAAAGGATTCCCAGAAAAACAAACACTGCTTCCTCTTCCAAATATTCTCATCACTGTGTTGTTTTCCAACACTCTGTTGTGTTCCAACACAGCAGATGTTTAACGAAAGGACTGGAAGTGTTACTCTACACTAGTGATACTGTGCAAACAACAAGGTCTGTATGCAAGATCTGGTCTTAAACCATTTAATCAGCTACAAATCAACACGTGAATGTGTCTAATATCCAGGAGTTTTGATGAAAATTCAGCCTTTCAAAAAGACTTCTGTAGAGGTTTTACATCCTTGTAACAGTATGTAAGAGAATGTCAGGTGCCTGCTTGATTCCAGGCTGTGCTTCCTTTCTGTTCTGGTGTTCTTTTTCTGTTCTGTTCTGTTCTGTTCATGGCACCCTCAAAGGGAGCAGCTCTGTTTCCTGTCCCCGGGCTGCTGGCTCTGGTCACTGCATTGCCTTCTCCCCTGGGCTTGCACAGGTGTCTGTGTACGTGGGTTGTGAACCTCTTACTAAACTGGCAGAACAAATGGTTCTCTTCAAGCTGCACGGGGACCTTGGAGGGGTTTGCTGTGGCCTGGGGCTCCTCACAGGCAAACAGAGCGGTACCCTGAAGCCCTGGTGTAGATGTGCAGTGTGCTGGGAGTCCCTTGCCAGGAGCTTGCTCAGCTCCAAGCAGCTTAAGAATCATCAGTGTGATGAGTGTGCCCTCAGAAGGCTGAGATACCAATAGCTGATGTATCTTGAATTCACACTGTACCGTGCTGTGTGCTGAGTTCTGTGTCCAAAGCCTTAATCTGCTGAGGTAGAACAGTTTAAACTAATTTCTCTAATTACTTTTCTAGCATCTAGTTGAGTTTCAGATTTGACTTACGTGAGTTTTTCTAAGAGGGTTTGGACTCATAAAATCTTCATGTCTCTAATAAAAGACAAGCCAGGAGCCTCATTAATGTTATTGCCATGACCTTAAGACAGATTCTCAGGCAAAGCTCACATCCAACAGCCCCTGCTTACTTTGGAGCCAGCATTCTTTCCTGAAATACTCAATATGATCATGAAAGGCAGGACACACCAAGGAGGCTGGTAGGATCTGCAGTCTGTGGTCTTGAGAAATTTCCTAAATCAGTACAACGGGTATGAAAATTTATCTTAAATGTCAAAACCTATCTTAAAAATGCACTTTCATTTCAATTGTGACAGTTTAATCCAAAAATATGTTCAATGACATTTTCCTCAGTGTTTAGAAAGCACATGTTTTTTTCCAGGTAATACTGAAGGAATAATTTTTAAAAGCTGAAGATTTAATGCCACTTTAATGCCTGTAATTTTATCCCAGTTCCTGTGTATTCTTAGGAAACATACACACTTTTGTGTGTGGAGGTGAGCGAAATACCTGCTTTTTAACACTTGTAGGATAAGGGCCTCGATTCTGAATATTGTCAGCTTTTGATTATTCCAGGTGGTAAAAGGATAAGTTCATAACCCAGATAGGACAGATGATTCAAAACACATGTAACTGAGGTTGTGAGAACATCCACAGAGGATGTGATGGAGAGAAGAAAGGTCAGTGACACTTGCCCGTGGTTCAGAGATCTCTCAGCTTGTACTGACCTGATCCAGTCAGTCTGGCAGCACGGCGACAAAATAAATGCAGCTGTATTGCTTCCAGACATGAACTGTCTCGTGCTGAGTGAACTTGGGTGTCATTCTACTCCTGGCATGAGGAAGCTGCAACCTTGAGAAGCCACAAAAGGATGATTGAAGACCAATTTTTTTCTTCTGTAGAAGCTTAAAAGCTTTATGGAGGCACCTCATCATCAGCTGCAGGATGAAATAGAAGTTAGTTCTTTGCAACAGTTGAACGTGATTTGCCAGCCCGTCGGTTTCCTAATTAGTCTTTTGCAAAACTTCAGAATAATTTAAAGCAATAATTTAAAGTCGTGTAAGTATCAGTTGATTGAAATCGGCATTTTAAGTCATTTGTGTTAAGTATCAGTTCAGACTATGGCATGCAGCCCCTTGAACTGCAGCATTTGGTTTGCAGAGTGCCCCGATTCCCAGAGAGTGGGTTGAATTCTCCTTTCCAGGCAGCCTGCAGAACTGGGGTGCTGCACACAGGCAGGGTGGAACGGGAACGTGCAGAGGGTGGAACGGGAACGTGCATTCCCTTGGTGGAGGACGTGTGGAGCTGCAGCTTCCAGCATGTTCTGTCAGCTGGAGTCAGCAGCACAGACTGCTGTGCAGGGCCATCGCTGCTTCTTTCATCAAGAGGATTTTTAAGTCGTGACTTTTAAATACTGTTCTGGGAGAAATACCTGAATTCTTTCAACTTTATGACCGTGCTGACAAGAGTTTAGTTTGTTTTAGACCTTTGCTTTTTGCAGTAGAGGTTTGCCAAGGTTAAGTTCTGTATTCCTGGATTAAATTTAGTGCTGTCTTCTCTATTTTACCCCCTCATAAGAAAATGTGCTCTGGTTTGGCAGTCGTTACTGTGCTGTGTTTCTATCCTATTCTCTCCCTTTCTGCTTCCATATCTCTGTGAATCTCCTGCATTGTTTTTCCTATTATTTCTGTCCTGTGACAACTCCAGCTCAGCCTACCCAGCATCAGCCCACAGTCCTGTGTTAAAGACAGATGGTTCTGTTCATGGTGTTGGTACCCAGACACTGTCACAGGCTCCAGCTTTACTACTGCAGACCTTGGAGAGGAGCATAAATTTGATGTCTTCAAGCCTTTGTGTCAGGCTGCGTGTAGATGTGGTAATTGTGTGCTCTTCAGTGTTGGCAGGGTTCTCCTTTATTGCCACAGAGGCTGGGAATGATGGTAGAAATGGTTAGATACTGGAAAATAAGGGTGATGGCACAAAACCCGTATTCAGAGGAACCATGTTCTTCTGAAAATTAGGGTTAGGCAACCGCAGATCTTGATGAATGTTCAAAATCAGCTGAAATAATGGTGTAATTTGTGTCTTTAGTTGATGCATGTCCCAGTATTTCTGTTTAAGATGGGATTTGGTACAGACTCTTTGCCTGCAACCTACTTGCCATGTCCTGTGAACTTGGTACAGGCTTTCAGCCTCCTTTCAAGCACCTGTCAGCAGAGCTCCATGTCCTGGTGACATTCCTGCCCACAAAACAAACAACATTTCATCATACTGCTTTTCAGGTAAATGCTGGGTATCAGCAGTGCCACTAAATGGTACTGCAGGGTCATGTGCCTGGTGTCACGTTGTCCATGGGATAATGTGGCAGTGTTCAGTGAGGAGCCCGAGACGAGCAGGGTGTCACAATGGCAAAGATCACGTAGCCGCTCATGGCGTGAGCTCACTGCGTGACACGGGTTCATGGCCCACAAAGACGTTCTTTCTCACAGACCATCTGCTGTATTCCCTAAACTGCGGATTCTGGCAGCGCCCCGCCACTTGGGGGGAATAAACCAACCAGAAACCCGGCATGAAAACCAAGTCACAGTGCACAGTGAGGGAAACGGTGCAGAGCTCAGGAGCTCGGTGTTTCTGGGCTCAGCACTGAGGTGTGCAGTTGAGCAGCGTGGGTCACGGCCAGAGGTGCCCGAGTTTGAAGGAGGGGACTGCTGAACTTGGTGTCCCCACAGAACACCTCCCTGTTTCACACCAAGCGTGTGGCCAAAAGCCAGCCCCTCATCTGGTGCAGATCAGCCTCGCACCCCAGAAATCAAGGCTGCCACTGAGATCCACAGCCAGGCTCTGAAGCTGTGTTCGTATTTTGTCTTGTAATTAGAGAGAAAAAATACCTTTCTATGAATCATGATCTCGTCATCTTTGCCAAGGCTGCAGCTGAATTAATTGTGTATTATTGATGTAATTAGCTTAATTAGATGATTGGTTTTGTTTGTGTTATACTTCAGAAACAGTACAGATGAAAAATATTTTTAAACTTGGCATGCTTCCAGTACATTTTATTGAACTTTCTCAGCTTTCAAAATCTCCCCCTTTTCCATCTAAGAACTACTGTTTTTCTGTTTTTAAACCTTTTATTTACAACCTGCCTTAAGTGTGTGTTAAATTGGGGTCTTTATTACTGCTAATGTTGATCTTTCATTGGAAGCCCTTAGGAAACCCAAGTTGCATTTTTAACCCTTTTTCAAGCTATCAACGTGCAACTCTCTAGACACTTGTGAATGAAACAGTTTTATTAAGTAACTTATAAGAACTGTTGTAGAACTCTCCAGGTCATTTGTTAAAGATTTGCTGTGCTTGTCCTTGGTGATGGGAGAGAGTGATATGATGCTGAGAAATGCTGGGGGAGGAAATTAAAAGTTTATTGTTGTGTGGATCTGTTAGAAATGGGTCATGTGGAGGTCTAAGATCTATTTGAAGTGAAGCACTCTGACCAGGGTGGGTTTTTTTATGTAATGAATGCTGCTTTCAGTTTTTCTCCCCGTTGAGGAGTATATTATCTATAGAATAGACAGACAGACTGTATTTACACAATGCTGAGATTGCCCAGATAAAACCTGGTAAACATAAGAAATACAAAGAGGAATGGGTTCCCAGAACATTAATTTGGCAGTATTTCACAGCATCTGAACTGTGTTTTATCAGCTTTGCGACGTCAGCAGGAATCTATCGTGCTCTACTTCAGATATTCAACATTCCTGTTCTTACCTGGAGCTGGATGGAGCTACATAGCCCTAATCTCAGTGCTGTTTAAATATGCTTCTCTGGCATAATCAAACTGTTAGGTAGTTTATTTTTCATGCTGGGGTGGGATCGATCCTTCAGGACTTGATTTGCGAGCTCTGCCAGGTGCACTGTAAGGAAACAGATTATTAATCTGAAAAAGGAGCAAGCAACAGTGAAGTCTCCTCTGGAGCAGAGCTTTTCTGAAGGTGTAACTGCCCTTACGGTGATCCCAGTGCTGGAGTGTGTGTCCGTAGTCCTGTCCGAGGAGTCCATCCGTGGCTGCCTCACCCACAGCTCTGTAGTTTGGGGCTGAGCCACGTGCTGGGGAGGCTGCACAGCCCTGGAGTTCGGGTACGCAGCGCCACTTGGATTCTGGGTTACAGCTTTGGCAGTTTAGGGTAGTTGACCCTACTTTAATGATGCTACCAGACAGCTGAGCAGTTGTTCTGATTGAGTCTGGCTCCCATTAATTTACTGAGGACAAGATTTTGTGACTAGTAAAGTTTATGTGGGATTAATTATTAAATATGAAGTTTTTCAAAATGATCCTAAGGGAATTAAGTGCCTCGTTTCATTAGTCAACTTTTCAATAATCCCATCAGAAAAGCCTAGATAATGCTCTTTTCTTAAGGTCTCTCAAAAACTATGGATTCAATTGCAGAATAGCATCTCTTCAAAGGGTTTGCAGCTCCTTTTGCTTGACACTCGCTTTACGCACAAAGTCTTTGAGTTTGTTCTAATCAAAACATCAGTTTGATAGCAGGAAATAAAACACCTTTTCTATTGTATGCATTTGTACTACTGAAAACAAGAGAAAAATGTGCCTGGGAATGAGTAAGTGGTGACAGGCCTCCTCCAGACAGGGAGAGGGGAATGATAAGGTCAGGATGAAATGGGTAATGACTCTCATTGCCACACTGATAATGCAAGATAAATGAAGGAAAAATCTAATTCCTAGACTGAAATCAGTGAAGTTAGAGAAGGGTTGGATTTTCTATGCTTCATTAAGCAAGGGGAAGAAAGCAAGATGCGAGTGTAAGTAGCGCAATTAAAATGAAAATTTATTGAATGCGTGAAGAAGTTCCTGTATCCCCCATCCAGTGTTGCCAGGTAGCTTTTGTGTACAGTTTGCAGAAGCCATTTCAGTTATTGCACAACTTGTGTCAGAGCAGTGAATGTCAGTCCCTGATGCTCCTCGGCCCGGTTACGGTTCCACAGTGGCCGCCACAGGAGCAGAAAGGCCAATGCTGGCAGCAGGGCATTCCCTTTTCCAGCTCCCTCAGCCTCCCCTGGGTCAGCTATTGCCATTTACACCTCCAGCTTCATTTCCTCAGGAGATGGGTTCCGTTTTCTTCTCACCAGACTCCTCCCAGGTAACGTTGTGAATCCAGCACTGTTACGAGGAAGAGACAATCCAGTGTGGAGCTGGCTGAGGGAATTCCCCCCAGGAGTCACTTGCAGTGGATGTGGATGGTTTTATTGTTGGGTTCTTCCTCCCGGTACTCGTAAGCGGGTCAGCCACAGACTGGAGGGAGGCCCTTTTCTTCTTCATGGGTTTTTTTGGGGTTAAAGACCCCCTGGAATTGGAGCAACCATCTGGTCTGAGGAGTTTCCCAGCAAATACCAGTAGGTAATGTGAGGATGCCCACTGTGCAGGTTTAAAGATCTGTAGCTGGGAGAGATGATTAATTGCAGTTGCCCCCTGTTTCTCAGATATGTTTTGATGCAAAATTAAAGCCAGCAAATGTTGCCAGGTCCCTCACAGCAGAATGATTATTGTTTTCCAAAATGATGTTTTACCATTTTTCATGGAGGACCAAAGAGGGGATGAGTGTTCTTTGCCAAAGAATTAGATTTTGTGAAACAATTTACTCACTAGGTTGCTTTTCTGGTTTCATAATAAAATTCCAAAACCTTGCAAAGCCTTTAAGTAATTTAATATAGCTTTTGAAGGGGAAGAAGTAGGGTGGAATACTTGAACTAAATATGATGAACACGATATACATCCAATTGGATTAGTCCAGCTAATCCAGCAGTGATTAGAAAAGATTATATATTTGTTTGGACCCATTCATGGATTAACCTGGCCGTTGAGGTTGATCAAATTAGACATTGTTCTTTTAATGGGCCCTTCCTACATCCATAACAGATGGACAATGTTCACCTTAATTACAACATAACCTTTTAGTTACCATTTTAAAGTATCAGCTGAGCTTCCCCTAACAAGAAACCATGAAAATTATAGAAGATGTGCTTTTGAAAAATATTAGTGAAATCTTTATGTACTTCCATGAGAATTGAAGTTCTGTGGGAGATGACTGTTTTTCTGTTGAGGGTGCTTAGAAGTTACGTTGGCTCCCTAATTTAGTCTGGTTCTCTAGTGTGAAAAACACACCAGTTAATGAAATATTAGTATTTCAGTTGGGAGTGCTTGTAAATCTCAGTACTTTAGAGCATCTTCTCTAGACTTTTGAGTAACAAGACCATGTTTTTTGACTGGTTAGCCCCTTTCTTCAGGGGCTGTGCTTGAGTGCCCTGTTCTTCTCTCCCTGGATCATGTGTTTTCTGTGTAGGCTTCCTCTGCCAGATTCTTGGCTTGGTGTGGCCCTGAGTTTCCCTGAGTTTCTTCCTTGTCTTCCATGTGATGTTCAGGCCCTTATCTTTGTTCCTGGTTTCATCATTGCTGCAGGCCTTGGCCGTGGCATCCAAGGTTATGGACTCAGTGGGTCAAATTCCTGGAAACGTCCATCCTGGTGTGTCAGGAGGTGAGGAAGTTAACTGAGCTATGTTTTGAAATGTGCTCGTTTCTTTGCAAAGTCTTGTGACCCTAAATGTGTAAACATTTGGTAGCTTGCTTTGAGGTACTGTCCACTTGTAGTTTTGCAAGGGTAATTTTCCTAATGGGATTTTCATCATAGCCTAAAAATAAATAAATAAAAAAAAAAATCCTTCGTTTATGTGCCTGTTCAACAGCGAGTAACTCCTGGTAGTACCAGTAAGCATTGTGTGCATACAGGGCACAGTTTTCATTTTCATGACAGTGAGCTGACATCCTGGGACCAATTCTTTAAGTTATAACTCTGCTTCTACTCAGTCGTCATTCACAAGAGCTCGACTAATTTCAGTTGGGAATGAACGACTGGCTGTGCATTAAGTAAAAACTGGCTGAGCACCGCTGGGATTAGTAGAAGCTTGTAAATGGCAGTTGTGTCTCATTAACTTGGTAATTTTTAAGCATTTCTCACTCCTAACAATTCTCTAGTGCAGGTGTAGGTTTTTCAATAGTGAACTTGAAGGCATCTGATAATAGACTTTTTCTTACTTAAACTTTTGGATTCCTGAAGTGGCTTCATCAATTCTCCTTTCTTGCCCTCCTTCCAGTGTTCTGTGATCTATAGAAACTCTTCCTGTAGACAGCTCTGTCTGGGGAGTTTTCATTTGTGCTGTTCTAAGGGGTAGAAATCACATCACATTCCTGGAACATGTTTTCTGTGCGGGAGAGAGCTTTACCTGCCCTCCTGTGTCAGCTTTTCTCCAAGAGAGCAGGGGACAGGATGGGATCAGCAGTTTAATACAGTGTCTGTTGCTGGTATAATCTGACAGCTGCATCATTAGGGCCATCCAAAGATCTTCTCCCATTTCTGGTAAGGGTTTTTTATTCTGGGGGCTGTGCTGTGTCTCATGGGTCTCCTGTGTTCTGTGGAGTTTGCGTGTGCCTTACCCCTTCTCCATGGATGTCGTCCCTGTGTGGATGCCTGTTCTGAAATAAACTGATTGTGTTTAGGCTAAATAAGCCAGGTTTGTTTCACTCAAGCAGGTGTGTATTTCTTATATTCAGGAGAGAGAGCCTAGAATTACAACTGCAGATTCCCTAATTTGTGATTTGAATGGTCAGTGCTTCAAACCTCTCAGGTGGCACAGAGGAAGCCAACTATTTTCACCAAGAAATTTCAACTTGCATATATGAATATATGTATATGTATTTTCCTGCCATCTGTCAGGCTGGCTTAGCGACTTCTTAGCCCATCTTTTAACTGTTGGTTTTTTTGGTGATTTGTTGGGGTTTTTTTGTTGTTTGTTTTTTAAAAATTGTGCTGAGAGGTGCTTATTGAGAATATCTTAGACGATTCTTATTTGCAGGTACAATTTGTGAAGTGTAATGGTTAGAGGTAGGTGAGGTGAAAGCAAACATCCCCCAGCCAGCGTGCACCATCCTGCCTGGGGCCTTGGGGTTGGTCCTTAAGATAAATGCTTGAGGGAGCCTTGGAGCAGCTGCTGTGGAAGTTCCCCAGCTCAGCCACACAGGACTGGATCCACTCAGGATCACCCAGGCAGCTGTTCCTCACCGGTACCATGGCACAGCGGGCGATACCACCCTGTGTCTGGAAAGCGTTTGTGCTGCTTGGATGGCAGGCTCCTGTAGAAGGAAGCCACTTCCAGAAATAGGACAGTGTAAGAGAAGTGATGTTGCCTTAAGGGTTTTTTGTCAAAATATTTTTCAGTGAACAGTGGCATTTGAATCAGCCTGTGAAAGTGTGGTTTTCTGCTTAAGATGTTTATGAACGTGTTTGCAAAGCCAGAATAACTTCTGCTGAATGTTTTGAGCTTTGTCATTGAGGAGGCAGAAATGTTAGCGAGAAATTAAAATAACCAAACAAAAGCCAGCACCAGCCACTCAGTTTCCTGAGGAGAAAAAAAGTAACTGGGATTTTAAAGCCTGTTCAGTTTCACTTGGGAGTGGGGAGAAAGGAGCTGAACTTTTTGCTGCTCCTGGTTTATCAACTAAGGTGAAGTACAAGATCTGTGTAGTGACTTGGTTTTCAATTTTTCATTCTCTGCTTTCCTTCCTACTTGCATCTCAAGTGCTGAGGAGGAAATTAAATCCTGAGATTGAAGTAATAACTGAACAACAGTGGATTTGTACAGGAGAAACTATATGACCATAGGGAAAAGAACCTTAATTGAAGCGATGCTGTTTCTAGATTTCTCTGTGATACCTATGATGAATCTTTCATTTTTCACATTTTGTTTTACTCTGTTATTCTTTTGTGGCAGCAGGTTAATTGCTAGCCTGTCAGTAGAAAAATCTCTCACCTGTCAGGAAGCTGGTGGCAGGGGAATAAGGCTGCAGAAAAAAGAAAGGAAAGCTTCAGAGTACAGTTTCATATCTATACAGTAGCAGATTCCAGTTAAATTACAGAATTTTTGGAAGCATTTAAGGAGAAATTGATATCAGGTTTTATATGTTAAGTCCGTGCTGTTCATCCAAATCATGGTGGTACTCACAAACACATTGAGTTGTGTGCACGTGGGTACTCCTTTGGGCTCAATAAGGCTAACTATAAATAAATTAAGATTGCTTAATTTCTTAAGCAGTTCTTAATGGCTTCATTTCTTAATTGCTTGACTAAGATTGGTTTTTTATGTTACAGTTTGGGACTGTATAATATAGGTGTTTATAGCAAGCAAACACTGTGAACTCAAAAGTTGTGCATTAACTTTGTGCATAAGACAAACAGCACTGAGTGTAAGGGATTTTGCTACACAGCAGAAGGAGGCCTGAGCTGAGAGACGAAAAAGATGCGTTTTACCCCAGTTTTAAAGAAATGCAGACCTTGCTGACCTCAAGGTATCACTTGTGCATCAAAGGAAACACAGAAGGATACTGGAAATGTGTAGGTAAATCAGTGCTGGGACTGAGATGTGGGAACAGCTCTGCAGGCTTTGCTTTCTGCCAGCACAGATAACAGACACCTCATAAAATGCTCACTTGTATTCGCTGTGGCCAGATCAGAATTTCACACTTGCCCTCAAAAAACATCTTTCCTTATGTGGTACTGGAGTCAGATTTCCAGTCAATCAAGTGCAGATGTGGCCATACTGCAGGGAATCTTTGGGAATGCTCCCTTAGGTATCTGCTGCTTTTGGTATATTTGCTTGGCTCTGGATAACGTGAAAGGATCTGTGACCTTGCTCCTGTGTAAGATTATACTCTCTGAAGAGACAAACAGTTATAATCAGTTGATTTTAGGTGATAGCTTATTCCATGCTGATGCTTGCTCCTCTTTTCTTTTTAGAGTGTTTTCTGTGTAACGGTTCATATTTTGTTACTGTTTCTGTATTCTTGAAATAAACTTTTTTTTCAGGAAAGCAGGAAAAAATGGTTGGTGTATCAATTTATTTGTCATCAGAGATGAATTTAGTTTTGTGGGTTTTAAATGAAGATTTTAAGGAATGCCTCAAAAAGAAAAAGAAAAGAATTTCTGTAGGCATCACCATATTTTTCCCTCAAAGCAGTTATGCTTTCTTATCAATTCCTGAGAATGATGATAATGTTCGAGCTCTGGGGCTGAACTTCAAGTTAACACTATTGTATTCCTATGTTTGGAAACAAATGTCTGGTTGCTGGAGTCCTGAATATTTTGGGAAATGTCATTTATTACAAATGTCTAGGCCAGTTGCACAGCAGTGGCTTTAGAAATGTCTGATGCTTTTTGGTAGATTTAGCCCTTGTGCTCAGCAGAGCAGCACTAATGCAGTTTTCCCTGGATTATTACACACAGCACAGGGATACAGCTCGAGGAACATGTGTGGAGCTTGGAGCTGCAATACATCAGTGCTTCTCAGCAGCTCTGGGAAAGCCTGCTAGATCTAAGGGATGTGGGGGAAAAAAGTTGGACAAATCTGTAACTCTTAAATTCAGACTTAAAAGAGGAGGAGATGTCTGGAGGAATGATACTCCAGCCTCTGATTTCAGTGATCTCTGAACTGGACACTGCAAAAAAGTTGAAACTTGGTTCTTTTACTGGTGTGTGGGATGGTGTGGTGGGTTTTCTGTTGGTGGCGGTCTGTGTTCTTTTTTTTTCTTTTCTTTTTTTTTTTTTAATATAGAAATCTGTATTCATCAGCTGGTCTGTCCTCAGAAAAAGGAGAGAATGTTACCCACTGACCTGGCAGGAAAGGTTTAGGCTGATACTCCAGGAATGCCTCTCTGCAAAGTGGCTCCTGACAGAAGGGAGACAATCTCATGGTGGGAAGCACCTAGAAAGACACACAAAAAGAAAGGCAGCTTTTACCACGCTGTCTTGGACACCCTGCTTCCCCCTGTCACTGCTGCATTCACAGTTAAATGTCCTTGATCTTCCTGAAAATGGTTATAATTGGTCAATAGTTAAGATTGTGAAGGTACTATACAGTGTGTAAAATACGTAGGCTGATGGCTGGATAAAGCCAGAGCAGTAGTTTGTATTGTTGAGTAAGACTTTTCTCATGTGGAAATCCCACAGAGTATTAATAATCTCATAATTCCTTAAAACCTGCAGAATTACCTGCGGTTGTTTTCTCTAAGCCCCCTGAGCAAATGCTTAGGTTTTCAATGACTTTTGTTTGCGTGTCCATTCCAGAATTTCTGGCGTATTGCTGAGGAGATTCCCCTCGGTGTTGGAGGTGCATCAGACAGCAAATGCAGCTGAGAGCTGCTCGGGCGCTGGGGCAGTGCAGGGTGCTGCTGTTGCTCTGTGCTTGCAGAAGTGTCGCTGACCAGCAGCTCTTTCAGCTGTTCTCTGGGAAACCCCTGCCTCCCCTTCTGGCCTGGCACTGTTCCACGTCAGCCAGGCTGTACAGGACATTTTGTGTTTGTTGATAGGTGTGACAGTCTTTCAATAGAAGCTCCTTCCTCTCTCTGGTACAACGTGGGAAGTCTTTATTACTCGCTGTAGAGCTTCGTCATGCTTGTGTTTAGCAGGCGGCTGTATTTGTTTTTTATGTGCAACACTAAGTTGTAGAAAAATAATTTTTTTTTCCAGAGGTAGCTGTAAAATGGACAGGATTTCATGGTTTCATGTCTTTGTCTTCACTGTAACTGTGCTGCCCTTCCTTCCTGCGTTTTACTACGTATGTGGGACTGAAATAGGCAGTACGTCTTTAAGATTTTTAGCAAGAGCCAGTACTTTTGTCTTTGTTCAGTAAGACTGTGGAAGATCTATGAAATATTGTTCACTGATGGTAAAAAAAAATATAATGTTGATCTAAGTGAAATTTTACTATTTGCTTGCGTCTTAAATTTCTTTATTTCAATCTTTTTGCGTGATATAGTTATTTTATGTGCTGATCAATGTATTCCAAAGTGCTTTCTAAAGCAGATGTACATTTAAAAGATAGCACGGTAAATTACCTTTTTATTTACAAGTTTCATATAAAAGGTTTAATCCCCAGTAAGTGCATTTCAGCCTATTTGCAGCTGTACAGCTCAGGTGGGTAAGCAGGATGAATTTACTGCTTTTTTTTGTATGTGTACCTTCTGTGTTGCTCAGTAGCTGAACACAAAGGAATGTGAAATGACAAAATTCTGTTAGGAAAAGACTTGTGGAGGTCATCTGGCTGTAGGAAGAATTGTCTGGAGATAGGGATTAGCAGAGTTAAGAAAGCTGTTCCAAAATTTGACTGCAGCAGAGATGAAAGACAGCCTGTGGTATAAGGAGATGGGGAATCAGAGTGGGAGAGAGCATGATGGATGGTCTGGAAAAGCAGAGGGGATTAATTCATGGAGGCTGAAGGAGGCAAATCCATGGAGGATACTGAAGATGTGAGAGGGATGATATATTGCAATTTACTTTTGTCATTAATCTGTGGATGAAGTGATTGATTGAGGGAGACCCCTGAAACCAACCATGCAGTGGTGGGGGGACAAACTTCAATACTCTTTGTTGGAGAAGGACTTTTCCTCTCAGAGCTGCCCTGCTGAAAGGAATGGGATGGTTTTTGTAGCAAGGAAATCGGTCTCTAATTACTTTTTAACTTTGTGTTGTCAGGTTAGTTGAAATGGAAAGCAAGTCCTGGATGCCTAAGAACTCTGGGCTGAGATGTCTGCCAGCATCTCAGGAAATGGAAAGTTTTTTTAAAGTTGTATTTGTCACTTACATGCAAACTGCTAAGATCTTGATGGCAAACCTTGCCCAGAAGTTTTAATAAGCAGTTATTTCCAGAAATGCTGTGGTTTTCAGAGCCTAGGGCACTTTGAGACTTTTGCTGTTTGAACTTTTGCACAAATACATGTAGCTAAAACAACCCACTGCTTATCCATGTGGTATGGACAGACTTTGTGGATGCCACTGCTATATTTGATTGAGATCCCAGTATTACTTGCTACCTTTATTGCTTCAGTTAGCTGAAGACTAGGTCTGGTTCATGGAGACTTGCATTTAAACGTGCAGGTCATCTCATACTCCCAGTAGAGTTTTACAGTTGAAGTTCAAGGTAGATTATACAGAGACTGGAAAACATAATGACCAACATTCTTGGGGTCCCCGCTTGATTACTAGAACAATGTGAACACTGTTTAAATATATGGTTATGATTAAGTGTAGAAATTAAAATCTTAGTTCAGGCATAGTAGCTACTTAAGCACCCCACAGCCTGTCACTGCAAATAGGAACAGCACCCTTTGAGAAAAGGAGCAGAAAGGCAAATGAATCCATATGCTTAAACAGAAAGTTCAGGAGGTTATTTGAGCAAAAGAAATAGCTGTCAGAAACTGGAAATCCAACACTAGTGAATCCTAAAGACAGGGGCACAGACCAAAGTGGGCACTGTGAGAAGGAAACTGAAGAGCCTGAAATGGAATTTGAAGAGCAAAGAGTCAAAGACTTAAAAACAAACAGCGAGGAATTCTTGTGGTATATTAAAGACAGGAAGGACTGTGAGAGACTGGGCAGGTCCCCTGGGCACATTGCCCTATACCCTGGAGCTGTCAACTGCAGGGCTTCATCAGCTTTGTGTGAGGCAGCTGAGGGGAGCTGTCAGGCCTGGGACTGCATCCATCGCTGTTTCTTCCTGTACGGCAGTTCCTTCATGATGACTGCTTTGTGTCCCAAGAGTCCATGCCATCCCATCCCAGTTTAACCACCAGATCCAGAAATAATTTCTCCATACTCCCTGGATATTTCTGTGATATTTAAGCAGCTTTCAATGAAATCAAATGTCACATTTTGAGGAGCCATGGGTGTACATTCTTGCATCCCTCAAGGGCCCACTGTAATACCAGGCGTAGGAAGACGTAGATGGATGTTTGTCTTGGCCAGTGGGACAGACTGCTTGGCTTCTGTACCCTGTCCTGCATGCAGGATTGGGAAACAAACGCTCAGGTATTGTAGAGAAATTTATAATGTTCCTGAGCCTGCTTTAAGAACCAGCACTGCCTAAAGTATATTAAACAACTTCAAATTTCATAAGGCTTGTAAATACTGATTTGTTCTGTCCTGTTCAAAGTCAGATTAAGGGCTATGAGGTTCTATGAAGTTCTCCTTTGCTGAGTGCTCTGCTCCCTTCATTGTGTTGAAATTCCCCAAGTGACAAATCTCCAACACCTTGTCTCTGAAGAAGAGAAAACCAGTCCTCAAGGTCATACCCTCTAAATTTGGAAACCCCTTCACCTGATGCCACTTTTATTTTAACGGTTTGTGTCTCTTGCTCTGTGTGTGTTTGCTAAATTACTGTTTGGTGTGTTGTCTCTAGCTGTGCCTCACTAAATTACAGAGCAGGCTTTTCAGCATCAGTGAGTTTCTATTTAAAGGATGCTTTGACAGTCTGCTGAACTGGGGAACTCTTGGCTCTTACAGAGCTTCCCTCCATTAGGATGGGGTACAAAAATGTGTTAGGGCACGGTGTTTCCACAAGATGGGAGAATTTTTGGTCCAAAAATCGGTTCAAAGCTGTGCCAGGTGAGGTTTAGGCTGGGCATTAGGAAGCCTTTCTTTACCACAGAGGGTGGCCAGACCCTGGAATGGCCTTTCCTGGAGGGTGCTCGGTGCCCCAAGCCTGTCAGTGTTTTAAGAGGTGTTTGGACAATGCCCTTATCAAGATGATTTAACCTGATCGGCCCTAAATTGGTCAGGCAGCTGGACTAGATGTAGTCATTGCAGGTCCCTTCTAACTGAAATATTTTATTCTATTACAGGGAGCTGGTTTATAACATTTCCCAGAATAGATTAATCAAGTCAACATTTTGTTTCATAATCTTGTGAAGAGTATCATTATACAAGATTGATCTGAAAGACAAGAGCAGACTCTTCCATGAACTGACCTTTGTGGACCGAGGAGGCAGGAGATTTGTCAGAGGAACAGAAATGGCCTTACAGAATTGAAATGATTTTGCAAAGTTTAAGGCCTCTTTTTACAAATCCGCTTTCTTGGCAGAAAACTTAAGTGAGCACTGAAGTTCTGTGGGGATTTTGTGGATCAAGAACAGTACTGCAGAACTAAGATAAACCTCATGTATGTCAAAATGCTTTTTTGAACTGGGTCTGAAATGCAGAAATGTGCTTTTCTTCAGGGCCCAGAATTTCTTAGGCGTTATCTGTTACCCTCTCATTTTCAGCCTGCCAGTAATTTCCTTTTTGGTTGGGTGGTTTTTCCTCTCTTGGTGTCTTTCAGTGCTTCTGAAGGGCTTGATCCCATTTACAGGGTTACACAGATAAAGTTTCATGCCAAAGGGTCTCTTTTAAAATAAGCAATCAGTTCTGGGGCTTCAGAGAGTAGAACTTAAACAGTGGGAGGTGTCTATTAAATTTAAAGAGACAGAAAAAAGGTGGAGAATTTACTTGCTCATGAAAATAGCTGAATCTTGAAATTTCTCCTGAAATAAAACCAACAAAATTGCCGTCAGAATATTTCACAGTTATTCTCCCACTACCTTTCTAAAACTTCATGTTTACTTTTTAAATTTGACTAGGCTGGAAATGTGATACCTAAATGAGCAAGGTACAAAAAAATACTTATTTTTATTGATTCCATGTGACTGTGAAATGAAGATAAGCATTTTAAGAAGATAAATCCTTCTTAAACTTTGCCTTCTAGTTAAGCATGTTTGCTCCCTGTAGTAAGTATTCTTAATATAGTATAAATTATGCAGATTTGGGACAGCACTCAGTGATTAAAATCAAATAAGTTTATAGGATAGAAGAGCAAGTGACCATACTGTGAAACTCTCTGTCGAGAATTATTTTGTCTTAATGAGAGAATAAAAGTAACTGATTGGCTTTGGTGTGTTTAAAAAATCTACTGTTGAAAAGCTGGGACCGTCATGAGACTTAAGAGACTCCTGGCTTGGCTGGGGCTTGTCAAAGCTTATGGTACCATTTATGTAGATCATAGTTCTGAATACTTGTTTGCTGAACTTCCTCTGAAGCTCACAGAAAGGGAAGCTCTGAATTGGAATTCAGGAGAGCATTACATTATATTGCTGCAGTCAATCTCGGCGTACTCATTCGTGTTGGAATTCTGCTGGAGCAGAATGGCTGATTTGCTTTCATTACCAGACTGATTTATCTGCAACCTTTAGTTTTCATGAAGTTGTTGAGTCAAAGATTGCAAAACTTTAAACAGAACTGTAAAAGCTGCAGATATTTGAGAGGTTTTGACAATTGCATATTAAAACTTCAGTGTGACAGATGTGATGGATGCTTTGGCCCTCGATTCCAAGTATAATATTTCTGCAGTTGAGTTCCCATCATTAATGACCCGTGTTTAACCAAAAATCCTCAGTAATTCACAAAATATCCCTAAGCAGCAGAGGAAGCAATGCAATGATTACTTTGATAATACAGTGTGAGAAAGCAGGAGAAGGAAACCAATGCATTCCCACAAAAATCTGCCCTTGAACTCTTTCGTGATGCCAGTCCTGAGAGAACTGGCACATGTAGTGGCTAAGCCACTGTCCATCATATTAGAGAAAACTTGGCAGTCTGGTAAAGTTCCCACTGATTGGAAAGGGAGAAACCCATTTTTTAAAAGGGAATAAAGAAAGACCCAGGGAGCTACAGGCCAGTTATCTCACCTCAAAGTTAGGGGATGAATAAGCAAGCACGAGGTTGCAGTTGTGCAGCTTCTTGAATATAAGCAAATTCCATGGTCTTGTGAACCCTGCTCATCTGAAAAGGTGTCTGGGAATGTGTGGCGATGTTGAAATGTAGTGTCACAGTGGTTTTATTTTGATCAAGGACTCTGCAGTTTTCTGCACGTAAGTTTCATTGCTTTGGTCTTCTTCGGTGTGATGGGGACTTGCCCTGTAAAATATCTGTAGTCGGTGTGATTGGAAAAACTTACCTTTGTGTATTTTCTAAGGCAGGAATTTCAGGAGAAGAATAGGTGTTCTGATTTATTAGTGCTGAGGAGTTTCATGTGCCTTCCCTTAGGAATAGCTGGAGCTAGTTCTCCACAAACATCTGGTCAGCTATCAAATCACCAGCATATGTACTTCTGCCAGCTCTGAGCCATGTGTTGAACACATGCCAGTCACTTCACTTGAAGGAATTTGGAGGATAAATTGAGGGGAAACTATTCACCATAAAGAAATACGTGTTCTATTTTTATAGGATTATTTTAGCTATTGATCCACCTTTAATTTTTTCCATTGAGTGAGGTTTTGTAAGCATGTGAAATTTTGAAAAGCAACACTGTGAATATTTTCCTAAATTTACCGTGATTTGGATTCAGTCTCCGTTGAAATCAGTCACGGAAGTCTTGGCCACTGTTTTTCTTCAATAGTCTGGTGCCATTCTTTGTTCAGACTGGAACGAAAGTCCACGAACAAGGTCAAATTCTTCAAGCAAACATGTCCTTTCAATTACCTTACAGTGTTATGGTATCAAATACGTCGTCAGAGTAATCTGCAGGAGGACACAGCCAAAAATAGATGCTGCAGGAGCGGTGTCTGTTTTTCAAGCATTGCTTGCCTGTCTCTTTTCTCCAAGGGCAATACCTCTGCCTTTAATCTTGGATGAGTTAAGTGTTTTTTGGGGTGCTGCTGAAGAGCCCAGTGGCCCTCACCCTGCTGCCCACACATGAGGCACACTGGCTTGCAGCTGGTCTGTGCCACAATGCCAAAGGGTGTTTCCAGCTCACATTTGGCTGAGGATACTTCGTGCTGGTCTGTCGCTAGTTTTTGTGGGTAGTTGTCGTCCAAGGGCTTGAAAAACAACAAAAGCCACTTAATTAAACTGTTTGCAGAAGATGACTTGTACAAAAGACAGCCTCTGCACCGATCTTAGCTACGGTGCTTTTATGTTTTCCTTAGTTTGCTTTGCCAAGGCTTCCCTCCCTAGAGAAAGGAGGCTGGGTGAAGTTAGTCCTGGGAAATGAAGTCAGTGCTTGGTCAATCCGGAATCAGAAGAAACCAAATTCTGTGGCCTGTGCTTTTGGCCGCGTGGGAAGGGCGCCGTGCTTGTGCAGGCTGGTGACTGGGTGTCCCGGAGAGCCCCGCTCCTGTTCCCTGGGGCAGCTGAAGGATGTGCCCACACACACTCAGAGTGGGCACAGGAGCGCGGTGCTCGGGCCAGCTGGCACGTCCGGGCTGGAGAGGCTTCGCTGCTGATCCCACGGGGCTACATTCTTGCTGCTCTCCACACAGAGAGTTTTCAAGTTGTTGATAAATACAGATTTAATTTAGTTTTTGAAAACTTTTTCAGGCTTATTTATGACCTCAGCTCTTCAGCAGAACTCGGACATAATTTTTTGTATTTCTATGTTAATACCGAAACAAAAAGGTAAAAAAAACCAAAAAACGAACGTGAAAAATAAGCTGTCTCCCCCCATATTTCATCTTTGTTAAACTAATCCTGTCTCTTGTAGCTATTTTTTGCTTAGATTTTTAGAAATGGATCTTAATGGACCACCTAACTAATTCAGCTGGAAATCATGAAATAGTTCACGACCTTATGAAACAAACGTATTAGTTTTCCTACTGCCAGTTGAACTCCTTAATCAGAGGGTCGAGAAAATTCTCTCTAGAGACCCCTGTCTGGTTGCTTTTCTGTTAATGAAAAGATTCCCGGAAGAATGAAAAGTCTTCTGCATCTTCCTGCTTTCTGCTAATTAATTCATAAGATGGATTTTTGGTTCTTTCATCTTAACTACTCCAAGTCTTACGCTATTTATACTTTCCATTCTCAACAGTATTTAATATATCAGATATGTACAAATAAATATCTCAATTTCTTCTGTGTGCCAAAGTTACTGGCAAACTCTGAAGTGTGTTTCTGAGGAAACATGAACCTGCAGTGTGCAGCAGTGTTCCAGAGACAAGTTGAGAGCCTCCTGGGCACCCTGGTCACCTCTGGATTCTAAAGATAGGTTTTGTTTTTTATGCTTCTCCGTAGGTAAATCCCAGTGCCCGCTGCCTCAGGGATGACTGGTGCCACTGTGCAAGTCGAGCAACAGAGAGGAGTCTGTCTGCAGTGCTTTTGGCAGGCCTGGCTGGCTCGCTGGCCAAGCCCAGTTGTGTCACTGTGTGGTGTCTGAGCTCCAAGAGACCACCAGCGTTAAATGCCCTCTCTTTCTCTAGCCATGGCATCTGCTCTCCGTGGTACCTGGCACGGGGCACGGTTGGCACAGCTTTTACTTTCTCTATGGTTTTCAGTTGCAGGAAGGCTGCAGAAGCAATTTTTGGCCTTTTTTTGCCTGTTATTTATTTGAATAGTTCCTCTCCTCAGGCAGTGTATACCAGCAGTATCAACCAGCCACATTTTACTTGTACATTAGCTGTGTCCACAGTTGCATTTTGGATTTTCTGGCCGCAGTCCACTTGCTTGCTCCCGAGTGTACGTTGTCACATGCTGTCATTTAAATGTTCTCCTCACCCTCACCTAGGCACAGGTTCCAGTTAAGAGGATTTTTTGCTCCATAAAGGCCCAGAGCATTTGGAGTGCCACGATAAAGGATGTGCTGCCTCAGGCACTCCAGCCAGCCCATACAGCAGTCATGAATGTGCAGAGATTCTCCCACAAGTCTGCTTTAGTTCTGGAAACTACACTATTGGCCCTAAATAGTTCATTTCAAAAGTCCTCCTGGTAAGATTAGTTTGGGAAGTCCAAGGAGAAGTGATAGCCTTGTTTACTGTCCAGCAGTCTGTGGGAACAGATTCCTTGAAAGTCGTAATCCTAGAGATCTCAATAAGGGCATTATTTTCACTTATCACCTAGCCCTGTGCTGACATGTGCAGTGCAGCGATTCTCAGCTCTGAAAAACTGCTTAACACGTGGAAAAATAATTGCCATGGAACACCAGGAAGAACGAGGTAAGGGTTTTGCGCCATCTCCCAGCGACAGTGGCATATTCGGGTGCCACACGTGTCGTCCCCAGGAGCAGTGTCATCCCTCAGCTCACCCCAGAATCAGACATGCCCTGCTGGTACCTGGAGCTCCATCCTTCACTGGGTGCTTGGGTAACAACCCCGTGAGCTTTGAGAAATGTACACTTAGAGCTGAATAACCGAAGCGTTGTGTATTGAAAATAGGAACAAAAAGTGCACAGGCCTTGGGCGCTGGAGGTTCTGCTCGTTCAGGGGAGCCGCAGCCATAGATGCCAGGTATCTACTGCAGAGAGACCAACCTGAGGGCAGTCCATCTTTCAGAGCCAGTATGCATCCTGTCTGGGGCCGTGCAAGTCTTGGATTGTTAGGCCAACGTACTTTTTAGGGCCATGTTTCTATAACAGTGCTAAAATTTGTACATAAAATCCAAACCTACCCCACACCACAGCAAGCTGCTTACTTGCAAAGGCACCAGGGGTTTACCTCATCCCCTGAAGTGATGATCCATGGTTCGTTTCTGGGAAAATACTGTTCAAGCTGGGCTTTCTTTACCAGAAAGCTTTATTTTATAAGGCAAAATGTTGTCTTCTCAGTTGATGGTGCGTCTTTGCAACACTACACAGGGTTTTAGCCTGGAAAAGTAAAACTGGATGCTTTTTTTATGTGGCAAAAACTTTGTTCATTAGACTAATTAGATCATCCCTAATTTAAGCAATGTAGACTGTTCCTGTGGGTCTGTCTTGAAAGAAACAGTGATGGTTACAGAGTTGTCATTACAAGCTATTTTGCAAGTGCTTTGTGCTGTGATCCATCCTGGGAATTGTGTGCTACTTGCTGGAGCTGTGGCTTCCAGTCATGGCTGTCTGTGTAAGTGACTGATCAAATAAATTGGATAACTCTGTTTCTGCTCCACTGGCTGTTGAACCTCCATATAACTTCAAATGGTTACAGTTATGTGACGAGCTGGCTACCTACAGCTGCACAACTGCTTGTGGCTTTCCCCTCATAGATTGTGAGAAGTGTTTTTTATAAATTACTTGTCCTTGGAAAGCAAATGAAGGGCACAGGTGATGCTGCTGAAGCACAGCCGTAGTTCTTCAGTTATCTTGGTCCAAATCCTGTTAGAACTGTGCATTGATATTATTAAGTAGCAGCTGAGAGGTTTGAACCTGGCAGATAAGAATTACATGAATCATCCTTCGGAGTTTTGTTTCGATGAGAGGGGAATAAGAGCGATAGCCACGGCTTTATGCCACATCCAGCCATTCTCCTCTGGGCTCCTACTGCTCTTCTAGACCATCTTACCATGGTGATGTTAGGTGTCCATCAGCCTGCTACTGCACAAATATTCCCAGAGAACTCCTTGCTTTATTTATCTGTCAGCGGAAGCCCAGCGGTGTCGTAAAAGGTTAATTCCACATCTGGTCTCCAGCTTTCTGCCAGCCGACTGACTCAGTTTTACTTGAGACTGCTCACTTGAAAAAAAGAGTAAGTAATTGTACCCTATAATTACAGTGTATAAAATAATGTACAACTGCACTGAAATCGAGTATACAGAAATAATAAACAGCTAAATTTAATTACCAGCTCGTTCATTGTATTCACAAAAAAGTTTGAAGGTGAAATATGTAGTGAACAGTCAAAGTCAAGCCCACAAACTGTAACTGATTCTGTGAAGCATAACAACTTAATTATTTTCTATAAACTCTTCCATGAAGTGTTTTCTTTAAAAAGGGCAGTTTTGGTTTGGGGCAGCAGAGTGCAGAGCTGCCTCTAGTCTGTGTTTGGCCAACAGTTTTGCAGTTAGTTGTAACTTGTTAAGCATTGCTGGTTTGTAAATTATGAAGCCAAGGCCATTAAGTCTGAAGAATATGTGCATTCTGGTTTCCACTTCCAGCAATTTGGATGTATTCCCCAGCACAGTCTACAGAAACCATTACTTGTGATTTCATGGCAAACTGACCAGAGCAGAACAAAAGATTGTATTTATGGCTGGCTCATTCTGTTGTTATTAAGGCATCTCCTGGGCTTGTGCATCTACTGCCTGCTTTCCCTTTGCCTCCCCAGCCTCTGAAGCAGTCAGCCTGTTTTAAACCTGGTGTTATTTCTGTTATTGGTAGAATCAGAATAACCCGAAGTTAGTGTACATCAGTGTCACCAAAACGAGCTGCATATTCACGCCCCCCTTCTCCCTGTATCAGAATGCGTAACAAAGAAACTGCTTAAACTTACAAACAAGTAGAAGACGAAATAGTAAACTAAGAAAGTGTCCTGTAGGACTGTGGGATTGAGCAAAGGGTGTGGGTTTGCTGGCTGGGGCAGCAGTCTGAGGGGGGTGGTTGTTTCCTATATGATTGCAAAGCCGTGCCAAGGCTGCCAGAATAGACTTGTGCATGTAAAACAAGCAAGACTGCTCTTCATCCCAGGACAGAAGTTTTCAGGTGGTCCTTCAGTGTGTTTCCTGTTGCGGCTCTTGGAAGTCAGTCTTCCAGCAGAACATTTGGAAATGGGTTTTCCTGAGTGTTATGGCTTTGCCCACATTCCCAAATTCCAGTAGTGGGTCAGCTGCTCTGACACTCACATTGCATGAGGCTTTCTCATGTCCAGTGTTTCCTGTGGCAAGCCACTGTCCCAGCTCCCAGCACTGGAGGAAAGGCCAGGAAGGTGAGTGTTTTTATGCTCCCCAAGTCTCACTTCTAGAACTTTTTAAAGCCCTTACAACTTTCCATAAGATTTTTAAAGTTAAAATCAGTATTGAATTACATTTGGAATCAAGCAGTGGATTAAAAGAGGTAATAGAAGCCTGTAAATAATTCTACTCGTTGATTTCTGGTTAATCAGTGGTGTCCATAGCTGTTGGGTATGAACAGAAAAGGAGGCACAGGCTTCTTTCCAGCTTGGGCAGAAGTTTCTGTCAACAGGTACACAATGGAATATTTATCTGATGTTGTCAGTGTAGACAAGCTCATGGGGAGACTGTTAAATAAAGACCCTGCCCCTATGCACAGTAATGGGAAGCTGCTTTTTTCCCCATCTGGTCTATATTCTGAAGGACTGACGATCTCTAAAGACTGTCAAGGTGAGCAGATTCAAACTTCCTTTTCCCCCCTCTTGCCAAAACTGACTTTGCTTTCTTACTTCTGGAACTGTTTTGGCCCCTGCCTTGTTAAAAGCAGCTACAGGAGGTGAGTAGGGAGCAAGAGATGCTTCTGCTCGGCCCAGATTCTGAGCACTTTCAGGGTTTTCTCTGGCCCAGAATGGCTTTGGAATGGTTGCAATGTTTCCTGCAAGTGTCGGTGATGTGTCAACCAGGATGTGGTGGACATCGTTTTGTCTCATTAGACATGTTTATTGACATGTTATTTCTCATCAGCTTCATGGAGAGCAACTGTGCTTATGTATAGGAAGACGGCTGTTCTAAAACCAGTAAGGCACACGGGAAAGTAGGGTATTAATGAGGAGCTTTGGCCCTGTGTTCTGCAGAGGGATAAATAAGGAGGATAAGAAGGAAACTTCGAATGCTTGGGAATTTTGCTCCTAGCAAAATGACACAGAATTGAAATTAAGCTGAAAGTTACATGAAGTTGTTTACAAAAGCAGTTGAATGAATGAACGGATTTTGGGTTCTGTCTTTGCAAACATGACACAATTTCCTTTGCACTTACATCCTTTTTTAAAGTAATCTGAAAAAAAAATCCGAACCCAACCACTTGTTCATCTTGTTTAATGATGCTTTTTAAGCACTCTTGGTTCATATTCTTTTAAACATGTTTAGAGATCATTGTACACCCAAAAAGCAGAGCGATAAATTTTATCATTTGTGAGTCATGTAGATATATGTCTGGGTGTGATTTTTCTGCCTTGTACATTGTTCTCCCTGTATCGCATTGCAAGCAGTCTGCACTTAAATTCTACTGCTGCAAAATATTAATATGTTGTCCTTTATTTTGGCAAGCCATAAAGATGCAGAAATCTTAATGGATGTGAAAGCATGAAAAGGAAGCCATTGTTCAACCAAGTGTAGCTTTCATTCATTCTGTAATTCTGTAATAAATGCAAGATGTTGAAAGGAAAGGAGCCAATATTAGTGTGGTCCTAAGAGACCAAACAAATAATGGAGCTACTTAAATTTGTCATTCTTCTTTCGTGATTACAGTCAAAATCTAAAATGTACACAGATGTTATTTCTGTATAGATTGTGTATAGATGGTTTTGGGTTTTGAGCATCGTTAAATCTTTTCGTAATGTTCATAATGTAACGGAGTCCTTTTTTTCTTTTTTAGAGGAGTTTTTGGATTTTTTAAATTGAAGTCCAGCAGGCAGTCAGTTACTGCAGAGTGCAAGGAATCACTGATGCAGTGGAGAGCTGCTGCATTAGCAGGGTGTGGTCTTACCTGGTCAGTTCTGTGGGCAAGGTGCCAGCTTGGAGTGGCACACACAAGTCTGGTGGCAGTGGCAGCAACCTCCCTTTCACACAGGCATGTCATGGTTTGCAGTGAGTTTTGGGACTCTGGTTTTTGAAGACAAAAAAAACAGAGCCTGGGGGTTCAGGCATTAATATCTGAGCCGCAGCTACTCTGGGGCAGAAATAACCCTCTGTGAGCAGAGGTATCTGGTGTTTAGGTTGACTTCGTTTTGGTGAAATTGTTTCCATGCTAATATTGCTGTGTTGGACCTCTGGAAAGAAAAGAATTTAGGTTTGGGCTGATTCATAATCCAGCAAGTTGGAGCTTAACCTTGCCTAATGCTCTCCATCTGAACCCCACAGCTGCTTACAGAATAAGGATCTCAATAGCTCATGAGGGTCTTGTAGGAGTGAGGAAAGCAAATGAACCTACTCTAAGCATGGCTATCACATGTCAGTCCAGATTTTCTTGGAAAACTCCTTTCCCTGGGTGTTCCCTGGGACCACATCTGCTGCCTTCCATGCACTGTAAGAAATCCAGGGCTTATGAGATGAAGGCAACCCTGAATGCAGGCTCTCACCCCACCCCATGTGCTCCAGCTCTGTGCACTTCGCTGAATCCTCTGCTCACGTATTTCCTTGAGCTGATGTTGCTGTTTGTGTCGGAGCTTGACAAAATAAACACACCCAGAAAGATACTTGTGGCAGAAGGGCAGACTGATGTGTGGTGCTTCTGCATCTTTGGTTCTTGTCTGGAGGATAAAGCTGCAGGAGAAGAGGTGGTGGCCTGCACGCAAACTTGGAGAGCTGTTGCAGTTGATTCGACTAAAATAGAGGTGACAGCAGTTTAAAAACTCAAGCAGCTATTCCTGCTGAAGGGAGGTTGTGCGAGCTGGCGCATGCAGTGTTGATGTGACATGAGAAACTTAATATCGACCTGTTTTTCCCCAAATAGACCCCCAGGTGGTGGAAAAACAGAGGAGGTATTTGGAAAACGCTGGTACACCAGCACTGAGCAGATTGACACGTTCCTCCTACATCTGTTTCTCTCTGTAGCACTGTTCTTTAGCAGAAGCACTTCCATTCTTGCAGCATTTTGTGACACGCAGTGGGTTTAAATCAGGCGTAAATCCCACTGAAGGAGTCAGCGGTGTTACAGTGCAAAAGCTGGTGTGAGATAAGTCAGGAATCCTTTGTGATTCCCGTTGCATGAGGCATAGGAGATGTAGCTGCTGGCTGAAGAGAAGGGAAACATCCTCTGTGTCGGGGCGGATGTATTTCTGTCAGAAGGGAGCTATTGCTCCAAACCAAGCTGTGCCATGCTCAGGATGAATAAGCATGAACGCTGTACGTGCAAGGCAATGTTTTTGCATCCGTGTGTGTCAGACTGAGCATGGTTCAATTTTAGTGCATGTGAGGGCTGGGGAGCAGGCTGGAGGCCCAGCATGTGGATGGGGTTAGCTGCTTGGCCCGGCAGGCTCAGTGCTGCCGCTGGAGCAGCAAACCCAGCGTGGCATCTTGTCAGAAGTGGGCTTGTCTCCAGGAGCTCATTCCGTAGCCCCAGCAGTTCAGATGGGAAGTTTCCGGAGGTGAGCTGTGTTTGATCAGCTGTGTTTGAGTGTCCAGGCACATCAGTGCTGGAGTCGAGAGTTTGGTGAGCACGTGATGAACAAAATTCTCCCCGTGGAAGGTGATGCTGCCTGAATTTCACTGAGTAGTCACCGCTGTGTGCGTTCAAAATTCAAAACTAACTGTTGTTTCACTTTTCCTGTAGTCTTAAATCAAAAAGGGGCTTCTCAGCAACATGGGAACAAACCTTGTTCTCCACCTTCCTATTTGTTTTAATGCGAGTGGAAGATGAAAAACCTCCAAATTTGATGTCTTCATCAATTGTTGGATTATTTCAGTTAAGGCTTATTTCTGTTCAGAACTGATATATTTGCAATATATTCTGTGCTGCTGGTAGCGTTGTGTTGAAGCCAAAGGCAGTGAAAGATGATCACATAATTCTCCCAGTGTATCTTTAGGCTTAGAATTCAGCTTTTTGCGAGTTCATAACTGTCTGAAGTTTGCTGTATTTGACAGCATAAATGAGAAGCTGGTCTTGCAGATAGTGGTAAACCTTCCTTGGGGTTTAGAAACTTTGTACAAAGTACCACAAAAAGTGCACTAAAAGCACATAATTAATCACTTCAGCAGCTCCTGCTGTGCACAGCCACAACTCAAGCTGTCCACTGTTGCCACATCATTTGACCCCCCCGTTATTTCTGATTTAAAGGTCTAAGAACAGTCTTTTGATTGTCTCAAACATCTCTTAATGCCTTAACAATGAAAAAGGACCTACATATTTCCTTCTGAAATATAATTGCCTGCAGACATGAGTCACAGTTTGTGTCTGATCAGTGGTTATAAGGATGCACATGATACCTTACAGGGTTTTGCAGCACATCTATAATCACCAGCAGTATTTTTGTGCCATGTTTTTGGTGTTAGGGCTCTTTTTGCAGGAGGAATGAAGCTATATGCCATCACAATTTTTCCCTTACGCAATGAAAAACAGATGTCATTATTACATATCATGATTTAATACTTGTCTCAGAATAATGCAGATTTTTATTTAATAGAATGCAGAACTTTAACAGTTAAAGAGTTCACAGTTGAAAATAAAATGCTACATGGTTTCTAGCCTACAACCTACTATCCCAGCAATCGGCTGAAATCTCTTTTTTTTGATGTATGCTGTCAATGGATGTTTTGTTCTTATGTTTCACTGGGGCTTTTTTTCCTCAGGAAAATAAGGACACTAGCACACTCGTAAATGAATTTAATTTAGTTTTCAGGTAAGGAGAGCGATGCCTGCAGTTCTGCCTTTATGGATATGGAAGGTAAAGGAAGAGTGTAAGATTGATGGCATTGTAGACAACAGTCCCTGCTCCATAATTTAATGATAAGCTGAATATCTGTAAGGGAGCATGCATAGGGAGGAAACTTAAACACCTGTTTTTATGTTTTGTAATATTTCTATTGAGCTTTTAGCATGATAAAAATGATGTTTTGGTTTCCTTTAGAAATAAAGATAAACACATAGGGGTGATGTGGCAAACAAAAAACCCTTTTAATAGTGTGCAGTAGCACAGAACAAACTGCGCTACATTTTAGGTTGTGTCAAGATTTCTGTCCTGGATCCAATTTTCAGAATTCTTGTCAGCTCTGAAAGTTTGCTTCAGTCTGAAGCTTGGCAAGGTGTTTCTCTGCCAAGAATGTGTTGTTGTCTTTTTCAGCTGAAGTGTATCTGGTTGCTTAATTTCTAAGATTTTACAAGCACTTCCAAAGTATTAGTTGCTGTAATACCAGTGGGAGCACTGAAGTGATTTTTCTGGCAGAAGAATGCAGCGTGTGTGTGCAAAACACTGATGATTTAATGTACAATGAGAGATGCTGTATTACGTGTTTAGTTAAAGCACACTTTGTGGTAAAAGGGATTGTAATGCTTATCATAACAGGCAAGTCAGTTGCCCAGGGAGCTGTCACAGGGAAGGCACGGTGCGGGCTTTGCTGCAGGACTTTGCCAGTGTGTGCTAATCTTGAGTTCTGTATTGTATCTGCTCCTTTGTGGGGCTGATCTCCGAGCGACTTTGGGCTGTGCTGCAGAGCAGTGAATCGCATGGCGATGTTCCGATGAATGGAGAGTAGGATTAGACCAAAACCCCATTATCTGGCCAGTCCTCAGGAGGTATGGAGTGACAGGGCTCCTGCCTCGACTGGAACTACTCACCACCCAGAGGAGTGCAAGGATGATTTATGTCAGAGGCTTTTTGTTGGAGAGCTTCCAAAGAAAACAGTGGGAATGGTGTGGATTACTGTCTTCTGTGTCATTAAAAATAATCTGGGAAACTGATCCCTTCCTTGCCCTGTCCATGAATTCTAGCACCCCAATCAGTGGTTTGGGTATATAATACTTGCCATGTGCCATTTGAAATGTGTTAACTGTGGAACTCCTTAAATATTTTTTTTTTTCTTAGGCCACTCAAAAATGGTGTAGTTAAAGGAGGTAATGTTTTCCTGATATGTTTATTTCACTTTGGTTTTGGGTCATAGTGGACAGGAATGTCAAGTCCTCCCCAACCACTCGCTGGTGTCCAGACACGGCCAGTGTTAATGGGGAGAGAATTTATTCACGCAGCATCTTATCCTTCATTTTGGAGTTGTACTTTGCAAGAAGTGCCTTTCAGCCACCTACTCAAGCACTGCGAAACAAAAGCTTCAGCTTCTGTTTGTATTCAGTTACCTCACAATTGAGCTGAGCTGAGGGATGCTTTGGAAGTGTACCCAGCTGAACTGCCCAAATGCACTTGTGAGTTCTAAAAACCTTCTTACACAGCCCTGGCCTGTGCTCCAGCCCTGGCCTGGAATCTGTGTGAATCCTTCGTGGACTGTGAAGTGTGGATCAGGGTCTGGCTAGGGAGAACACAGTGATCTTTTCTAAGAAAAACTGTTGTGTGTTACATGTTGCCTTTATTACGCACAAGCAATACTTAGGGGTCTCTTTAATCACATTACTGCTGAAAGCTGCATTATCTATTACTGCGTCCATATTGCAGATTTCATGTAACTATTGATGTTGCTGTGCAAGACCGTGTTACTCCTGTGACTGAGATGTCAGGTGCCTGCCATTAACCTCTAGTTCTTTCTCTCCCCTGCCCCTTTTTTAGAGACCTTTGAGTCTTTGCTTCGCTTTGCTGAAAACCGCACAAGTTCCCTGTTTGAGACAGCTTACAGACCTATGGCAAAAGAAGCAGCAGAGCCTGTTAAGGAGCTTTTTACAGACATCTCTCTCTACATTCTGGGCGCAGAGACCACAGTGGAAAGTGCAGTACTGCGGTTCTTTGACAGTCTCTTTCCTCTGGTGTATAGCCGGCTAATAAACCCAGGAATTACAGATCTGTCAGAGGACTATACAGAGTGTCTGCGGCTTACAAGGCAAGACATAAATCCTTTTGGACACTATTCTAAAAACATGGTTACAGAGCTGTCAAAATCTCTTTGGGCCAGTAGGATGCTGAGCCAGGCCCTGAGCCTGGGCATTGAAGTGATAAATACCACTGAACACGCCGCTCTGACCAAGGAGTGCAGCAGAGCCCTGGTGAAGATGCAGTACTGCCCGCACTGCCAGGGCCTGACGCTCATCCGGCCCTGTGTGGGGTATTGTCTCAATGTAATGAGGGGCTGCCTGGCCAGCGTGTCTGAACTGGATGCACAATGGAGGGAGTTTATCTCCACGCTGGAGTATCTGACTAATGAAATGGCCGCCTCACACGATCTGGAAATTGCTCTGTCGGGGATCTGGAACTCCATCAACGAGGCCATCCTGCACGCACAGCTGAATGGACCGCAGCTCTCTGCTACAGTAAGTGCGCTCTAATTATTTGCTACGCCCATTTATCAATTTCCTCATTTGGTGGATAAACATTTAAACAAGTTGGTGTTGTCTTTGCATCAGTTTTTAGTCTTTCACTAGATCTGTGTTTGATAATCCATGCAAGCTTTACAGACAGTTATGATGGGGTTCAATAGAGTCTGCTTTGAAATGAAAGGGCTGGGGGGGGTTTGTTTCTTTAGAAGGAACCCTGCAAAGCAGAGAGCTCTGCCTTGTCTGCACAGTTTTCTAAACAAAAATTTGGGGTCTTTGATACTGGATATCAATCAAGTGTTACCCTGGCATGTAATTGTAGTGTGTGGGGACATTCCACAGTATTTGGTACAAGGGGCTAGAAAAGTGAGCTTTTAAATAAAGGCAAAAGAATTGACTTTGACAATTTTACAGTCCCTTTACTTTGTGTCGACTGAGACATCAGGAAGGTAGTACAGGTCTGTAATAAGTACACCTATCATACAGAAGTTGGGAAAAGAGCGTGAAAAAAGTCAAACTTATTTGGCAGCATTTACATAAGTAAAGGATAAAAATGCACTTGAAGTGGAAACGGCTTTGTGAGTGCTGTAGATTAAGGAGGAAAGAACTGTCACATAAATAATAGCAGCATATGACTGGCAGGTGTTCTCTCAAGGTGTTGGAAAGTAGACTAGAAATTACTGAAATGACTAATGATGCAGCTGACTATATCTATAGGAAGTTAACACAACTGTCAGTGGAAAAAAATGTAGCAGTGTGGCTTTAAGTAGGGTATAAAGACTAATCTAAAAAATGCAGATAGATCTGCCTGTCTTGAAAATAAAGGAATTCTTGGAGAGAACAAATGAGACGGAAATGCACAAATTTAAATATGTGATTTCTCTGTAGAACTTTGGTCACCACGCTGTGTAAGAGAATAAGTAGTCTAGAGGGTCCACAGGAAGAAGCTGTGGCAGAGTCTATGCTAAATGAAGGAAGTTTTTTTTTGTAGGAGAAAAATGCTTCTGTGTTTGCAACCTTCCAAAATCCCTAATATTGCAGCTCCCTTCACTGTAGAACACCTGACTGAGCCAGACTTAGAGTCAGTATAATACGTAAATTATAAAAAACCCCAACCACTTGTTGTAATCTGATGGAATTTCACTTGGTATTTTTAGTTAAAACTCACTTTGTATTGCCTCAGTTTCCCTTTCCTTTTCATGAACGACAAACTTGCTCGTTTATCTGACATCCAAAGATAAACATGGAAAATCTCTAAGAAATATGTCCAGGTTCTTGAGTAGTGGATAGTGGGCACTGGAGCCTGCATGTGCTGCAGGTCTGCATTGTGCTAAAGTGATGCCTTAGGTTCTGGCTTTTATATTTTTAAATCCTCCACTGCCTGGTGTGTAACTCTGGAGTTTCTTGGAGCCTGTTGGCTGCTGCTCTCTTGTGCCAGACAGACACAACAAAGCCTCTCCCAGCTCCTTGTTCAAGGACACTCAGGCTGTCCCAGGCCCAAAAGGTGTAAACCAGGGCCTCTGGAAAGGTGGAGAAATGGAAGAAATTCCATCATTAGCTAAAGTTTTAATTGGCAAATTTATGCTGATATGCAAATGGACCAAACCTATAAAAGTGTGAAGAACTCGTGACTCGTCATCCAGCTCAGGGTCCAGCTTGGATGTAGCCTTTGGGTCCCCAGGGTGCACCTTTGAGGCCTTTCAAATAAATATCCACCATTATTGCCTTATTCCTGTCTAGTCTCTGTTTCTAGGTAGCCACTCAAGGCATCAAAGTCTAGGTGGTGGTGTCACAATGTACCCCATGGAGCAATGCTAAACTTAGAACGTGTCATGAACAATGTTCCTGCATCTGCCCCTATTTTCACTCAGAAGTTGTTTTTATATGAGTCTAGAAGGGAACCAGAAATCGAAGTACACTGTTGCTGTATATTGGTTGTATCTGACTAGATGGATACCTCTAAAACCATTGTAGAGCTTCATTGCTGATGACACTGACAAAATGCTAAAACATAATTCTGCATTGCATTTATCAGCCTCTTAATTAGCATGCACTTGCTGAGCTTACTGAGGGGTAAAATTCATGATCCAGGTTTCTATTGGATAATTATGGATAATTATGGATGAACTCAAAGCGTGTATTGCTTTTAGGTGATTTGGAAGTAGAATTCTCTCTAGTGTCTTTCAAGCTCAGGATTCTCTTTAAAGATTATTCAAGTAATTTTATTTGGGGCCTTCTTAGTTCCCTAGCAATACCTTTAAACATTTTCCTGCTTCCATTTGGAATAAGTTCAGAAAATGCTGCTGTGTTTGAAACTCCATTAATTCTTTTTTCCCTGAAGTTATCTTTGCTTTCTCTCACTGGCAGAATCTCCATGTGCAGAAGAAGGTTGTGTGTTGTTCTAGGGGTTGCTCAGTAGGATGGCAAAGGATGTTTTCTGTTGGAAAATAAAAACTGTGCCTCAGTGTGATACCCTCGATCCTTTCAGTTGTCTGCAGAGTAAGGTTATATTCAGAAGACAGAGCATGTTTCACCATTTGAACAAGCATTCATCTGATACTGGTTTAAGATTTTCCTGATTAGTTAAGGAGGCTAACCATTATTTAGAAAATTGAGCCTAATTAAGCCGTATTTTCTTCTCTGAAGAAGCGAAAAGGAGTTCAGTCCTCAGGTTCAGGATTTCCAGCTGGAGATGGCTTCTGGGAGTCCAGGCTGTGATTCTCGATTACACTGGGGCCATTTGATTTGTACCCCGTGTATTTACTGTTGGTTTTATTTATGGGATTCTTTTTTTTCCTCCAGAAAAGATACCTTCTCTTTTCCTTTCCTAAGTGTTTGGAGACCTTATTTTGCTCATGCAGTGTACTCTCCAGCTTCTGCAAAAGTGGAAATGTTCAACTTAGGCAGAGTTTCCATTACAAATGCAGTAATTGGTTTCATTCGATTATAATGGAAAACTCATCCAGGAAAGCAGAGCACTCCTAGTAATCTTCATTTATCCCGAGGCAGCCTTAATTAATGCGCCTGCCCTTTTAGGAAACATTTTACATTTTTAATAGACAATATGGCTAGAAATTAGGGTTCTTTTTTTCTCTTGTTGCCTGCCTGGATGATAATGAATAATGGAAAGTTAGATTATGTTTTCTTTAAAATGGGGAAGGGGTGAAATAAACCAATAAAGCACTTAGGATACTTTGCTCAAATGAGGTGCAGTCAATTGATATTAAATCTAAAAATAAAAATCCTATTTGTATGAGGAGTGCATAACTTCAGGAGAGTGGCCTCTGCTGATCTCGTCCATTACAGCCAAGAGAGTTGCCTGATTTGCTGGGATAGCAAGTGTGAAAGGTCACCTTTAAGATATTGGTAATCTCTCCTCAGATTCCTGGGGAATGTGCCATGCCATTTGTTCAATGATGCTGGCTTGCATCCAGCTTACTTAACCTAATGCAGGCCAGCCCCGGTCTGCAGCACCAGCAATCATCATCATTGCTTTCATCTGCTCAATCTAATTGTCCTTCCTCCTGGTAGGAGCCCTGACTGTCTCATGCTGCCAGCTACACACACCAACTTGGTTTACCCTTCCTTATCATTTTCCTCTTTGTTTATTTCTTTTTCTTTGTGTTTTAAAGCTGCTCTCCTTTTTCACGTGTTCAGTTTGCTGCATTGCTGTACAAACTCTCCATTTATGCATCATTCCCGATGTTAATTTTATTTATTATTCAAAGTGAAAGCAAACTACTCTCAAGTAAAATGCAAAGAGGAGCAGCAGGAGAGGCAGTTCTGAAATGCACGTGGTTGCTGGCACTTGAGGCAGGTGTATCAGCAGGTGGGGTAACAAGCACTGCCCACACTCCCTGGAGCCAAATCCCGGTGAGGTGTTCCCACTGCTTGTGTGTAGGGCCAGCAGGGACTTGCAGCCCAACTCCAGCAGGTTGTGCATGGGGATGGGTCTTGGAAACAGAGTGAGAGGTGAGGAAGATTTCTTTTGGATCAGAAATGGCTGGGATCTGACCAGTCCCACCAGCTACGGGTCTGCACCTCCACTGATAACAGGGCATATCTGAGTGCTTCACTTTGGGTCTTCAGTGAGGCTTGGCCATCTTGCCCCACAGTGGCACTGCTGCTTCTGACAGACACCCATGATCTGCGGGATGGGTTTCCTGCTGGACCAGTGGGCACTCAGGAGTTGCTGCCCTGCTCAGGCACAGACTGGCACAGGCTTTGCCAGTTCATGGGTACAGAGATTCCCCTCTCCTGTCTCTGGAACAGAATCCCTTTGCCTGCCTGCCCAAATGGTGGGAAATGCAAAGGGATGTGTGTTAGCAGAACATCTGGAATGTGAGAAGGCACGTATTTCTCTCTGTTCTTGCTGCAAGAAGTTCATAAACATAAAGTATTTATCTTGTTGCTAATGTTATAATGGCTGAAAAAGCATTAAATGAGGAGAATGTAAAAAGCCACAGACCTGGTATTTTTAGAGTGGATATCTGTTAGGCAACAGCGAAGTCCAACATATTGTGTTTTGTGATTTTAGGAGTAATAAAAGCAAAAGCTAATAAAAGGCTTGATAGGGATTATAAAACCGAGATATGATCAGAGATTAAGCACTAGGAGAAGGCAGAAAGATGTGCCTCGAGGCAGTTAATTTCTTGGAGACAAGCTCACCAATTAATGTGATAAAAGTGATATAAAAAAGTGATAGAAAAATAAACTTTGAGAAGAGGAGCAGACAGAGGCAGGAGAAATACAGGAAGGGAGGGGTGTTTAAGATGCAAGATGTACGGAATTGCAGGAGTGTCAGGAAGCACAGAAATAGTGATTGTGATCAAAATCGGATCAAAATCAATGACAACCTTTCTACAGGTTGGGAAGACATCAAGGAGAAGGACGGATAATATTGAGAAAAGATCCACTAAATACCATTTGTATTTTAGAGGGACTGGTTTCAGGCTGTAATGAAAGAGACTCTGATGGCTGTTTTTAGCAGATCATTTGAGTGTTGTTTCTTAAAAGGTTCGTGTGGCTCGGAAGAAACGTGGGAAAGGCATGAGAAGGTGAAAGCTTCTAGCAAGGACTCTTGTCCTCGATGACAAAATCAGACAAAGGAGTTGGGCTTTCCATGCCTGTCCAACCACTTCTGCTGTGGTCCTTTGCAGTTAGGGATGTCATTAGGACCTGGGTGGCAAATTACATAGAATTAACAGCAAATTAGAAATTAGGGGAGCTAAAAAAAACCCCAGAAAATACATATAGATGGATGGTTGTTCTTGGTGGCTGGTTGATCAATCTCCTCCCATCAGCGGGTTTAAATGTTGCATTTAACCAAAACAGATGATCACTGCTGAGAAGCAGCACATAGTACCTTTGCACTGAACAAGCAAACCATATAGATATTTGCTAGATTCAGTTTAAAGATGGAAGGATGTCGCCCTGGTTTTTCTACTGTTCTGTGTTTTTACTTTTGTAGTAGAAGTTCTCATGCATTTTCTATAAACATAACCCAGATGTCGCACTCAGACACGAAAAAACCACGCAGACCTCGCCAGGTGGGAGCAAGGAAAAAGAGAAGAGAGAGGGCGAGACCCCGAACTTTATTATATATGTTCTTAAAAACCCCCGTGGATTGGAGGGAGAAATTACCACCCCTCAATCACACTGGTCGAAGGAAAAATCCATCAAATGTCTCCGCCTAGGAGAATGGAATGAAAAACAATCCAGAAGTTCAGAAAACATTCTAGGCCGGTTAGAAAAACAAGAGCTATGTCTATAGAAAATTCATGAGAACTTCTACTACAAAAGTAAAAACACAGAACAGTAGAAAAACCAGGGCGACAGAAGGGGGCATCTACCTGTGAAAGAACATACTTGGGGTATCCTGGAACGCCCGTCTTACTGCAGTGGCCTTGAGCCAGAACTTACAGGGGAGGGGCCTATGGGGAAAACAAACAGAAAAAGCTTACTATAAATTTTCTGGTAAAATTCAACAGTGTCTGGAAGGCTTACAGAAAATAACTCAGGTGTCTTAAATTATTAGGAATGGAGGGACAAAAAAAAATCCTGGACAATAAAAGACCCAAGATCTGTTAAACGGTCACCTTTAGGGCAAGAAAAGCTTAGAGAAAATAGTGCCAAATTTGCAGCAGCAGGAGATTGATGCACAGTAACCTTACAAATTTGAAAAGGAAGTGGCAGTACTATGAACAGAATAACTTTGTGCTGAGTGAGTTCACGGCAACAAAGAGTTTCTGCCAGCCAGTAATGAACTACTTGATTAATGACATTGAATGGTATCATAAAACACTCCTGGAGACTTTGGAGAACACTCAGAGCTGAACTCAGGTGCTTCCTTCCTGCAAGTTTTCCAATTCAAATGATCAACACCAGCTGTCAATAAGTATAAAAACTGTACTTAGCAGAGGTTAAAGCAGTATATTCAATTCCTTGTGGTTAGACTGCAGAAAACAACTGTAATAATGGACAGGGAAAGTTATGTTCGTGCAGTACTTGCACTAGAAATGTTATTTTAAATGACATTTTGCTTTTTCTAAGCACCTAGCAGGAAACCTCTTCTGAAAACAGAAGCTGAAGGAACCCTCAGCTGTGATGAGGTTTAAAGATCTCCAAGCAGCCCAGTCTGATTTAGCAGCAGTTCTAGCAGTCCTTGCATATTTGGTTCTCATGAACCCAGGTTATGTGAACGTACATCAGGTTCAAATCCTTTGTGAACCCCAGGGCAGGAGGAGGCCCTTTTGAAACCAGGGGAATTGCCCCACGGGCACACCTCATACTGACCTATTTCTGTGGGAAAGGTAAGAGGATGTCTTTCACAGTGCTGTAAAACATGCAAAAGTAAGTCTGCATTAAATTTTTGGTTTATTTCTCTGGGGCTTTATACTCATTAAGATACTGCACTCATCTTATGGTCAGTCATGGGTGAATTTTTAAAAAGCAGCAGTGGAGCTATGAATGTGGAATAAACTGAATTTCATGGAGTGTAAGCATCTAATTCTTGTAGTCAGCTTTGTAAGTCTTGCCACGTGCAATTTGCTTGATTTAAAAGCATTTTGACACTTGAGTACTGTAGAAGTATTTCTGGAAATAATCATCTAAATTGTTTAATGCATTTGCCTTATTTCCATCTGTTACAGAAGTCCTCTGGAGAATTAGAGCTCATGTAGCCTTGAACAGCTCTCTAAGGGGATACAAGGAGCTTTCTGGCCCCTGTTGGTTAATGACAGTTCTCTTCCATGCAGGTGTTTGATAGCACAGAGTAGCCTGATTTCCTGGTGGTAAGGATCATCTCATCTGTAGCGATGGAGCTGCTTGAAATCAAGTATTTATGTCAAAATGAAGTAGGTTAAATTGAAATACGTATTTCCAAAAATCTAAATTATTATCAAGTGGAGCAGGAATAAGGAAACACCACGTAATTACAACTGAGTTAGTTCTGAGACTGTTTACTGGGTATTATCCAGCTGTCGTGTTGTTTGACTAAAGATGAAGCTAAGAATTTGATTTGACATAAATTGTACAGCCTTAAGTTGCTTTTGCAGAAGTGATGATTCATTTGCATGGATGTGTCTCTTCATCCCCAAAGGCATTCCTTCACAAGGCCCATCTTGCCTCCCAACTGGCTGCTGACTTGCTGATAGTGCTTTAACCGCACTGTTAATGAGTCATTAATCTGTAGTAAGATAAAAAGCTCTTTTTTGCCTGGTGGAGCAGTATTCAAGTTCTACTTTTCATTCCCTAAATCTTGGATTTTGTGTAAACACGTAACCTAAAAGGCTTATGTTAAACATTGATGCCAATGGAATTGATGGATGTAGCTTTTCACCTGCTTTTGATCTGAGACCAGCTTTATCTGTGATTAACCATTTGTGGTTAATTACTGTGAGTAAGGTTTTGGGAATGAGAGTGACTTGGGAGTACTGCCTTTTGACAAAGGCTTCTGTCTTTGAGAGGGATGACAGTGCCATTATTTTTCCTGTTTACAGTCAAGATACACTTGTTTGGCCTAATCTTATTGCCCAAGTGTTTGTGGAAAATGTGTCAGGTATTTGTGTATGTTTGTGGGGTCCCAGAAATGCTGTTGAGTGTTTTCTGGAGATGTGCGTGCATGCTGGTCCAAACCAGATGAAATTGTGCATGATTTGGGTGTTTCTTCTGCATTGCATGATGTATGCTGAAGGGCCACATGCAGAGAGTACGGACAGCAGGTTAATGATAAGGCCAAGAAATAGTAGCTGGCTTTCAGAGCAAGAGGCCTAAACAGTGTTGTAAAAAATGAGTTTAAAAAAAATAATTCACTTTGTATTATGCATACTACCTGTATTTAGGTAAAATAATTCAGAGGCGATAAATTCCTGAACTGTACATTTTATTACTTCATCGTTGTTTTCTTCAGGCTTAAAAACAATGATACCCCATTGACGTTAATTCTAAATACATCCTTAAAAGTGCATGGTTGAGGAAGCAAGCGTCCTTGGCCATTGCAGGGCTGTTCAGCCTGTCCCTCTGTGCTGTTCAGTGCTGTCAAGACCAACACAAGCATCCACAAGCACTTGTGCACACACTGACACACACAGCCCACTGCTTTTCTTCACACCTTCAAAGCTGTGTCTTTTCTAGTGTGGATAATCAACTCAGCTCTAAAAGTGCAGCAGCTATTTTTATTTAGTAAGAGTGAGCTTGTGAGTTCTACTAGGGGCTTGAGTTTAGTTTTTCTCAGGGCTGTGTATCGGCATGATATGGCCACTTTTTCTCAAAACAGCTGCTTTGCTTCACTTTGTTTTACAAGCCGAGGCTCTGGAGTTTTTCAGCACCGCCTTATGGTTCCTAGAGAGTTAGATCCTGGGAACTCTAGCAGCAAGTATAATTAAAAGTAAACCCCAGAGTCATAAGCTGTGTTAAATATGGTGAGAATGATGCTCCTTTTCCCCCCAAAGTTGAAAATGCTAAAGGATACCTTCATGGTAATGTGTGTGTCCTGTTTGACTTCAGCTCGATGCTGTAGAAGAGGAGGATGTGCCCAAGGCAGGATATGAGCTCCAGAGTACAAGGCCTGTCAGAGCCATAATCATAAACCTGCCAAGAGAGCACAGTTGTAATTTCACAGAGCCAGGGTTGTCACTGAGCACTCTCTATCTTCCCTGGAATATGAGTCTGGTGTCAGCGCCTCACCATTATTAGAGTTGAAAGATGAAGGACGTAAATATGGTAAGAGTCCAGGATTTTGCTTGAAGCACAGCACTGAGCAAGGCAATCAATGGTTGGGATAATATTTATGGAAATGATGATACTCAGGATGACAGATGATGTGCTTAGTGTTTCAACGAGGGTTGTGTACACTTTATTCTTTGTTTCTACTTCTTTCTTTTTTATTCTATGCACTTATTGTAAGCCTCCCCAGATTGTGGAAGTCGTCTGCTGAAATTGAGTGTTATTTTCTATTATGAAATCAATTTAAACTACAAAAGAGAAATTAGATGTGCAGGTTCTTTTTACAAACCTGACTTCCCGTTTTGTGGTTTGTTTAAATATGATGGATTTTGTAGCTGCATTGCTTTAGAATTTTGGCACTTCTGTTTGTTGTGGTTAATTTTTGGTCTTATATATTAACAAGGCATCAAACAATGAAGTTGGAGTGTTGCCGGGTTGGGGTCCAGTCCGTGGTAAAAAATGCAGCTCGAGCATATTGGCAGCGAGGCTGCTTGTTATTCATTGTGAGGCGTCTGGCTATGGGAGTGTTAGATGTTTGACAGCACTGAATAGATTCCAGTCAGCCATACAAACTACCTCCACTGAAGTGGAAAGGACCATAAAATTGTTTTAGCAACAGCTAATTCTCCGGAGTCTTTTAAGGCTTTTTTTCCCCTTATTTTTTCTTTAACCATTTGGTTGCCAGTGGAGGATTTGCCAGTTTAAACAATGAATGTTCCCAGATTCGTTTCATTTTTAAGATAGTTAAGAAAGCTTTTCATTGATTTTGCATTTAGCATAGCTTAGATTTTGGGGGGAAAATGACCAAAAACCCTCAAAAAACCACCAACCATCTAAAGTGTACCTTGGACAATGTTACATTTCTTTGAATAGAAAAACTGAACTATAACTTTTAGCACTATTTTTTCTATCAGTAACTTCAGGTCCTGTTTTTATCAACAAGGTATTTGAGGGCTAATCTCTTAACTTGTAGGCATTTTGTTTCATGTCCCTGCTCACCTTTCAGGTGCTGCAGTGCCACGCAAGCTTAGTGCTGCAGTTTCTTTTACAAACAGCTTGGGGCATTGTCTTTTCAATCTCCAGCTGAAGATGTGTGTTAATTCTTCTGTCTTTACTTTGAATTCCTTTGATTTTTTTTTTTTTCTCCTAAGTAGCTTAGTCTGTGGATTCAGTGTGTGAAAGAACATAAAAATGTGTTCTTACCTGTCACATATTTCATATTGTAAGTGCTGGCTGCCTCACAGTGTGCCACAGTTCAGTCATGAACTGTAGTCATGTCTGGCACACACAGGGACAGTAGCCTTGGATTATACCAAGGGAAGATGGAGAATGAAGAGGTCCTCAGCTGTTGGAGCTTCATTGAAGGGACTTACAGGAACCTGGGGAGAACGTTCAGTTTTTCCATTTGTCTGAGTGCAAGGCTTCAACCTGCTGACGTTAGATGGCCCGTGAGATGTGAGTGAAAAGCCAGTTGGCTCTCTTGTCACCTTCTGCCCCTAAAGAGGCTGCCTCTTGTGAAGACCTCTGTGTTGTACACTGGGAAGAATGACTTATTTCATCCAGCTGAGTACACACTTTCCTTTTCCTGTCCTGTTTTCCAGTAATTATTCAGTTAGGTTAACATGAATTGGAAAAATTGAGGAAAATATCACCATTACACTAGAAATGCTGTAATGCTTCCTAGCTCTCCTAGGAAGGCACTGGGCAGCAGCAGCATCAGCACATGGCGCTGCACTGGATCAGGGCTAAAATGGTCATATTGTGAATAAACCTAGGGCACAGCTTGGAAACAGGAGCCTGGTGACTCATGGGGTGTGTGCCCTTCTTCTGTGGCAGATGAGGTGAAAGGCCCTGGTGATTTTATTGTGCTTCTCTAGGCTTTTATTAATTGTAGTAAAGCTTTAGTTACTTTTCATTCTTCTAGTCCATCTATACAAAACTTTCACTGAGTTTTCCTCTAGTCCCCCTATGACTGTATAAACTAGAGAAGTTGGCACAGTTTATGTAAGGGAAAATGGATCTATAAATGGTACTTATTGAACTTGTACCTGCATTTAGAGGAGAAGACCTGCCTTTCCTTTTAAACACTTGAAGCCTAGAGAGAGCTGTGGCCTTTCTAAGGCTGCACCCCTCGTGTGCTGCAGCCATAGGACCAAGCAGAGCAAGTGTCTGCTCTGACCAGCTCAAGGGGACTCTGCTCAGAGCAAAATTTGCCATTTATATAGAAAGAAAGATACACAAATTCTGTTGTCTGTGACATCAAGCAAGGGTTGGCTCACATGTCACTAACCAGAGATACTATAAATTACCTGATTTTTCAAGCTGGGACAGGGCCTGAACATCCTGACAGCTGTGTTACATCTGAGTTACTGGCAGTCACCGACACGACTTCCAAAGCTTATTTTTTACAATGGTAAGAGCCTCTGTGTCCTTACCTGAAGTGTATATTGGTGCCTCTAATCTCTGTTTCTTTGCAAACCTGCTCTGCTCTACACTATCCCCTGTAGTCCTTTTCTGGGAGATCAAACAGCTTTAATCCTCTGTAATGAAATTGTGTTGCTTTTATTGCAGACCCATAGCTCATGAGCTTGTGAGCCATGGCAACATGTGAATCCTCATTTTCCCAGAGGTGGGCCTCGTTGTTGCAGAGTTCCCAAGAAGGCATTTACTACTGGAAATATTAATAAGGAGTGGAGGATAGGGGAAAGAAAAAAACATAGTAATTTCTAGACTGTTTGCTTCAAGCATTCAAGTCTGTGCTTTGTTCTCTGTAGCTGGAGTGGAATGAGGAGTGCAGTTTGAAAGATGAGCACAGGGCCCTGGTGTGTTGGACTGGCAGGAGGCAGCAGGAAACTGGATGTACAGGAAGAAGATTGAGGGGCAGACGTTTGTCTGGACAGTGAAGAGGAGATTGGGGCATTTCTGTCCATCGCTGTGCCCTTACAGAAGGACACTTGTTTGCTCACGTGGTATCACAGTGGAAGTACCCAAAGATGTGCTCATATTTGTTTGAAAGGTCCATTGGCTCTTTTTAGGGAGATCTCCATGCTTTGTCCCCTGTTTTCTTTCTTTGTCAATACTTTTTGTTAAAAACTTCACTTAGTAAGACAGCTTGTCTTGACTCACTGCTGTACTTGTATGGAGTTTACCCCTTGGTTCTCATTCCTAGTATGCTCTCTATATTTTAATTACATGTTTTCCCCCCTTTTGTTCGAGGGAGTGTGACACTGCTGCCTTCTGTGGAGGCAAAAGGAAATAATCCCTTGGTGCTTTGCACTAACCCAGGCTGTGACACCTGAATGTGGCATTAGAGCAGGGACATGCAGAGCTTGATGGATTTTCCCCTTCCCATTTTTATGTACCGAAAGTTGGAACTCATCTGCCAGCAGCAGAATGGACAACAAACGTTTCCAAACAAGCTACAGAGAACAGCCCTGGGCCTGGGGGCAGCTGGAATTGTCTGGAATTGTCTGTGTCTGTCACAGGGCAGCCCCTTCCCCTTGCAGGGACCCCCAGCCAGCGCTGGGCACTGGCACCTGGCACAGATGGGAATTCGGGGAGAAAGAGCTCAGGCTCAAGGAACACCCATTTTAGGGAACAGAAGATTGCAGGAAGAAGTTAAACAAGGCAAATTCTCAGGAATTGTACATCATGTCTGGGAAGGCCTTTATTTCTGACAGGAATTTGTCATTCATGTTTCTGAACTGCTGGACATTGGCAGAAGGGGGAGAGAGGCACATACGAAGAACTGAAACAGTGATTTGAGGTAACAGAGAAAAATTGCACTATTCATAGTTAGAATGGACAAGCAGTGGTTCTGAGAGAATCTTTGTGTGGAAAGAAAAAAGAAAGAGAAAAAAGGGTTAACCCAGGAGAAGGAGATGTAGAAGAAGATGGAGGCAAAGCAGTGGGAAAGGAATGTAAGAAATTGAGACAAAAGACATGGAAAAGAGCTAGAGAAAATATTATGGACCCCCCCCCCGTATTTGAAGAGTCAAAGAACTGGAATGTGTGGTTTAACATTATATAAATGATAATTTTTGCTGACTGCAGGAAGGGGTCAACAGATGGCCTGGCCTGGCTGGTCTCACAAGCCATGAAGCAACATAAGCCGGTTTCACTTGGGTTATTCTGAGCAAACAGATTTAATACAACAGGGGAGACAGTTCCAGCAGCAGCATGGCCATGTTTACAGGTCTCCTCTGCCTCAGTCAGGCTTAGCAACTTGACCTGTGTTACCCAGAGAGAGTTGTGCAAAGTTACGGGAGCAGAGCGCTGCTCTGTTGTCCCCCTGCTGTGGTGGCACTCCAGGTAGTGGTTTCCCTTTGCCAGTGCTGCTTGGCTGCAGTGCTGGGTTTTCCAGTAAGGCACAAGACATTCCACGTGATGGGTTTCCCTTGAAACCCTGTGGGGAAGGGTGTCACATCAGCCAGCTCTCGGGGCGCACAGATTCATCTGGAGAAGTCTTTTCAGTGGTTGTATTCCAGTTATTTGCCTCTTTTTTTGTCAATTTGGAGTGCTGATGGGGACTCACCAACATCAATATTGTCTGTCTTGCCCTTAGACTGTCCTGCTTGGTTAATCCTACAGTTTCAAGCTGGTTTTAGCCATATTTTGCCTATGCTAGAGGAGACTTGGCTGGACTAATCTGTGTGTGAGTTCTCCAGAGCAGTCAGCCTGACCTTCTCAGGTGTGCCCTTCCCTGCTGCTGCTAGCTGGGGAGGGACAGGAGTGTGTGAATGACCCACACACCCTTTCACACCCCCTCAGTGGCAGATCTTCAGGGCTTTTGTTCCGTTTCTTTTGCTCTTCTCCCTTTAATTGGTTCTGTGCCTTTTACAAAAAAGGCACTTTTTGTTTTGTTGGGTTTTTTGTGAGGTATGTGATGCATTACTCTGCAAGGTTTAATCATTAAGTATATATAATTTATACTTCTCCTTGTCTAAGCTTGCCCAGGATATGTCCTCAGTTGTGGGGCTTCATCCTTGATGGAATTATGAAGTCAGCTTCTTGCAGGATTTGAGCTGCTCCATTGCTAGACTCTGAATTTTGATGTGAGCTTAATTCTTCATGATGATTAGTTGAACTGACATTTATCATGATCTGAAAGTAAAAAAGAATGGCTTGTTCATTATAGTTAACTATGAAAATGTGCCATCAGTCCATGATTCTATTTTGAGACTACATGTAGTGACCCAGGATTTCCAAGTCGTAAGATGTGATACACTTTAAAAAGTCATCTCATGTTCCTCCCCCTTGCATATGAACCCATGAAAATGTTTCATCACTTCTTTACAGTATTCTATAGAATAAATACGATTTTTTGACATCAGACTCCAAAGAAGTTGTCTTTGTCCCATCATTACTTTGTGCACTAATGAGTGAGTGAGACTTGAAATATAAGCTTGTCATTGCAAGGTCTGAGTGGTTCCAGTCTTCCTTCTGAACATTGTCTGTGTGTAAAATGCTTTAGGAAAGGTTAGAGACAGAACAAGAAAGTCTGTGCCTCGCTGGTTTGCTGCCAAAGACCTCATGACCACTTTTGCTTTGGAGCATCTAAATTTTATTGAGCCAAGCTATAAGACAGTAAATTCTTTCCCATTTTTGGTTTTTGGGGTTTCTTTCCCCACATTTCTTAAATTTCTGAGGAAGATTTCTCCAAGAAAGTACACTTGCTCAAACAGCAGAGGGGAAACTAAGATTTTAAAATTTGCTAGGATTTCTTAGCCTTCAAAGCTGTGTGGCCTAGCAAAGTGTGTGGGATAGAGCCCAGTCCTGCTCTGTTCCCCACCTGTCCTTGTGGGTATCCTCCACATGGCCACAGTAGCCACTGTGTCCCCTCTTCAGCCTTGTCCCACCCTGGACACCCCTGTCCCACCCGGGGACACCCTTGTCCCACCTTCCAGCTGGGAAAGGTGGGAAGGTGTTACACAGATGGCTTTCCCACCAAGCTCCTAAACCCAAACTATCTCTTGCTTTGTTTTTTTGAAGTTGATTATCTTTGGGTATAAAAATTTAGGGTTATTTTAGGGTCATTTCTCACCAACACATTGTTCATGATTAGAAAAATAATCTCTCTTTTTGAGTGATTTGAGTGGTTTTGCTCAAGTGTTTGCTTCTGAAGTTTTTTTTCCAAGTGTTCCCTTGTTTCCCTTTTTCTTTCATCTTAGACTTTTAGGTTTTTAAAATATACAGAGAAAAATTATATACTGAAAGCATAAACAATCCCGTGCTGTGTTACTTGTACTTGGCATTATTTAATTTACTTTTTCATCTACGTACTGCCTGTTCTTTCACAGGTTGAATGGGAGAGCCCTCCTTTCACTTACCCCTGTGCTGCTTTGCTTGTCCCTTGCAGAGATAGGGACTAATAAAGTGAGCATACTTCATAGCTGCCTTTTCAGTATAAAGTGCCTTCAGCGTATATGGCAGTCACGCCACTGTACTTGAGGTTAACCCCCAGCCCTCTCTGAGCTCAATCCTGAAAAATAAACAAAACTCTGGGAAAAGAGGTTTACTTGGCAGAAGGACTGAGCTACCATTATGGATATAAAAACATAGGGCTCAGTTCTGCAAGAAACCGAGCGTTCTGGCCCCAGTCCCATAAAGCACTTAAGCACAGGCTTCGTTTTCAAGCGAGTAGGAGACTGACTGACAGCTAGAAAGGCTGAACTCCTAATCCCTGACCCTACATGTGCAGCAGGACTCGGGTTGCTCGCGCAGTCGCGCCCCAGCCAGGGCGGCTCCTCCACGCCCAGGTGGGGTGGCAGGTCCCCGGTGGCAGCACTGGGGTTCCTGGGAACGGGCACCTGGGCAGGTGTCGGGCCGTGCTGCCAAAGCCTGGTGCCTTGCGCGGGGTGGGCAGAGCTGCAGAGCTCGCTGACCTCCCTTGCTGGGAAGAGGAAGGAAAATGTGTGGAAACGCTCCCTCACACCCGACAAGAAGTTCCCACCACCCAGCAAATCCCCAGCTGTCCTGTGAGGGCTTTTGTGCTCAGCCTGTCCCCTTTTTCCTGAGCTCAGCTCTTGCTTGCGGCCGCTGTGCACACGAGTTGTGCCGTCCAGGAGGAACAGACACGTCGAATCAAAGGGGCTCCTCTACGAGGGGAGAGGGAGCGAGCAGAGGGCTGATCTGTCACTCAGCTGTCAGGCATCCTGGCATTTTCATGACGAATTAGGCTCTGTAGATGCTTTGTGGCTTGGCTAACAAAGAGATTATTTTCCTTACCAGATTCCCCAGTGCTACCCCTACAGTACATGATTCTACCAAGATGATTTTTTAATACTTTGAAAGTACAATACACAGCATCGAATGAAAAGAGAAACCATAAACACTTACAATTTTATCATGTGTTTTTTCTCTGGTTTAAGATTATGATAAAGCTGCATTCTTGATACATAGCCAGTGTCTGCTTAGTAAGGTTTTCTAATTTTATATGCTTTCTGGTTTTGTGTGCTTTTCCCTCAGAGACCGTGGGTTGGTTTTTTGCATTGCAGGGTACTTGTTTGTGTGTTTTATGGTTTTATACGCATTTACGATGTTTAGTGAGCAAGCACTATTTTTGTGTGTGTGTGTGTGGTGTAAGTTACAGGTACTTATTCCTTAAGAATATTTCTTTTCTGTAAAGTGAAGTGAGTACTGTAGTCACGAATCTTTCTTTGATCTCCCTAGTGTGTTTATATGTATCACCAGTGCTGATTGTTATTATGATCTGTCTTCTTTCTGAAACTGATTTGCTGTCTGAATCTTGCTATTCCATTGGTATTGATAAGTAATGGAAATCAGTCTTCTGGTCTTTAATTTTTGGGCCCTGGAGTCAGTTGGCGTTAGAGTATGAGATGACATTCCCTTTATTTTTGCACTGCTGAGCACTCACAAAGTGGAGGTGACAAAGCTAAGGCCACACATTCCTGTGTTCTGCAAAAAAGTCCTTATTGGCTTTCCACAAAACCATGAAACTTTCTTATTTTGAACCAGCTTGGGAGTGAATTACCTAAAAGGCACCAAGGCTTCAAAAGTATATTTTTTTTTTTTTTGAGGTGGCTACTGATGGCAGAAAGTTGCAGAGAAAATAAGTGGAACAAAAGGTTAGTTCTGATTCGATGGACATGGCTGGCATTGCAAGCAGACTTACCTCCCACACGGCATAGCAATGAGCAGGGAGCTTGGTGAGAAAGTTCAAACTGCAGAAGATTATCCTTTCACAAATAAATTCTTTTTAACAGGCCCCTGTCGAAAAGGGTAAGATTATACCTCTGAGGAGAAGTACCTCTCTGAAGAAGTGCTTATGCCATTAGAGATTTTGGAAACTCTTAAATCTTTTTGAGTAAAAGTAACAAACTTTTCTTCCTTTAATAAGATACACATTTTCTGTCAAGAACAGGCCTATTAATTGTGAATTACTTAGGGACCTAATACTCTTTGGAGGAAGAAAAATACTGAGATTTGCATAGCAAAATATTCCCTTTTTATTGCTTTGCTTTTTCAGTGCCTGAAAGTTTCTTCAGCTTCCAAGCCATAGTATCTAGCACATTTTAATATTTCAGCTCATTTGCTTGTTATGAGTGTGCACTTTGCATTCTTTTGACACAAAGCATTGAGTTACAGTGCCATCCACATTCAAAATTATGGACTGGGAATATCCAACTACAGGTTGTCACAGTAAGTAAATTGTTCACTACTCCAGTACAAATACAGAAGCTCTCTAAATATACTGAACATGGGCAAGATCATATTCATAGATGAATATGAATTTTTTACATCTCCACTTTACTAAAAGTGGAGATGTAAAAAATTTGGTTAAATAAAATTATTTTGATCTGTTTCAAACACATCATCTAAAGAAAGCCATAAGACTTCAGTATGACAGTGATGATGATATGCCCAAAGTGTATGTAGTGAATTTAAGTACAAATTTGGAAATCGATGTAATGTTATGTACAACTATTAAACATAAATTAGGTTCCAGTTCTGCTCCAGGTAATGAATCAAGAGTGAAGTGTGGTGAACCCCAGTGGTAGGAGCCACGGTGAATGTGTTGTCTGGGATATCTTGGTGATGTGGCATCAAACGTACATATTTTTGTGTAACTCATCAGTTTGATGTTTATGTGACCTTTCTAAATTCACCTGTGCAAAATACATGTTATGTCCATTTACTTGAGGCAATTGAACTTTTTTGAACATGAAGATATTTTAAGAGAAAACAAGTCCCTCGTATATTTAAAAATCAGAACTAATAATTTTAATTTTCTGCAATTTTTCATCATTTTTTGTCAAGGAAACCACAAAATGTTTTTAATAAAACATGCTGACATGGTTGGTATTGTGCTCTTGCCCTTTTGTTTTTTGCTGGAAATTGTCTTGCTCGCTGCTTTAATAAAATTTGCAATCTTCTGATTCCAAGGTCAGATTCTTGACAACCTTGACATTATTTAGTTTTTATTTAGTAAATAGATTCTGATGCTGACATCTGAGTAAAACATCCATCATAAACTATGGAAAAACATGGAAAAATGACAAAGAAAGGAGGATTTTCTGTGACATTTCACCTGAGCTGTGTGATCCCCACGTGGTTGCAAGGGTTGGAGGGGGAGCTTTTGTCTGTCAGATGTTGCTGCCGTCATTGGGAGTGAGCTCTGGTGCTTTGCTACGTGGAGATTTTGCTGTATGTGGTGAAAGCAGTGCTCTCCTGCCCTTCTGAAAAACTGGATCTTGTTGTGAGTTGTGAGAATATTTTCACCACTGTCACAGGGCACCCATGTAGGAGCCTGGGTGCTGCTCAGTATTACTTAGCAAGGCTCTGTTCTTTCTAAAAACCATCACTCCAGCCTTCCAGTTCCCACTTCTTTGTGTTTCCTTATGAAAGGACAGTGGGGCAGGAACACAGGACGTAATGGTTTGAGATTTGATTAGAGGGATGGAGCACCTCTCCTCTGAGGAAAGGCTGAGAGAATTGGGATTGTTCAGCCTGGAAAAAGGAAGGGTTCAGGGTGACCTAACTGTGGCATTCCAGTGCCTGCAGGGAACCTACAGGAAAGGTGGAGAGGGACTATTTACAAGGGCATGTAGTGGCAGGGTAGAGAGAATTGGCTTCAAACTGAAAGAAAGTAGGTTTAGATTTGGTATTAGGAAGAAATTCTTCACGATGAAGATGGGGAGGCCCTGGCACAGGGTGCCCAGAGAAGCTGTGGCTGCCCCATCCCTGGAAGTGTCCAAGGCCAGGTTGGATGGGGCTTGGAGCAACCTGGGACAGTGGAAGGTGTCCCTGCCCATGGCAGGGGGGTGGAATGAGAGGACCTTTAAGGTCCCTTCCAACCCAAAGCATTCCGTGATTTTGTGCCACTTGCAGAGCTGTGCCTTGTGGCAGTCAGAGGCCAGCGGGTCCTTCAACAGCTCAGGGTGTCAGAGGGAAGGTCGAGGAGTGAAATTAATGCTTAATGGGTCAGAAAAGAGTCATCTGAAATTCTGGAGTTGTATCAAACCGACTCCTGTAGCCAAATTAGGTGAAGACACTGGGATTTTCAGGAGGCAGGCAGCTGCTGGAGCTGCAGTATTCACTCCTGAGGATTATGAACAAATAAAGCTCCATTTCTTCTCTTGTTCTCTGTGTGCCGTGGCTCTCATGGACAACTTCATGCATAACTTGGTTACATGAAACCCTTGAGAATTATTCCTTGCAAAAAAAAACAATGAAAGCTTATCTTTGTGCTGGGAGGCATTTTCAGGAGTGCAGCATGTGGACTGTGTTGGGGTTTGGTTTTGATTTTTTTCCCCCAGAATGCATGGAAATCTTTTTCTGCTGTTTCCATTTGACAGCATTTCAGATTTAGGGGTAGATTCTAAAAATTATCTTCTGGTGTTTAGGTACAGTTAATACTGCCTTATTTTGGCAATGGTTATGGGCCTTCAGATTTCAGGCTAAAGAAAACATCTGTCTTTTCACTCTAAAGTGTTTCCTGAGACGTGCAGATGCTACAAGGAGGTGAAAACAAAGTGAGAAAGGTTTTCATAGGAATGGCTTTTTTAGGATGTGGGTTATTTTTGAAGATATCCAGGTTTTAAAGCTAAATGAATATGGGACAGACAACTGCTTTTTGACCACTGTGAAATTAATTGCTCAAATTTTTGCTGTCATCCTACCAAGTACGAAGGAAATAACGCATATACATGGTTTATAGGTTTATCACCAAAAACATGGCAAGTATGAAAGCTTATTCAATTCACAGTGCTGCAGAACGCTCTGTGTTTTGTATCCCTCTTGAATTTCCACAGAATCTTGTAGATTTGGGAATAGGGGTTCAGATTTCCAAATAAATGGTATTTCAAAGTTTATTTGATTAGGGCATTTCCACTGCGACATGGATATCTTTTGTTTGGTAATTCAATCACAAGTGGAAGTGAATTCTATACATCTTGTTAATTTTGCCCTCTGGCTTGCTGTGCTGGAATAAGTCTTTTTCATATGTATCAGTAATAGAAGCAATTTCTTCTCCTGTGTCGCTTTCTCCTGTATTGTTCCCCTGTTTCTCAAGCAGAAAAATTACTCATTTTTAATGGAACAAATCCTTTTTGTACAGGAAAACTCCACTTAGGAATCCATCGTGTTTTGTTCTTCATATTAACTCTTAGGAAATTAATTAGCAGTCTGTCTTTTTTCCATATGATTATTTGGCTTTGAGTGTTGCCATCAGAGCAGTATAGGGGGAACTTCAAGAACCTTAACGATGCCTGTATTTCTCTTAGGCCCTGCTGCACACAGAATTGCAGCTACCAGAGTGAATAAATCTATTTGGTGGTATAATCCTTCACCAATGGAAATAGCAGTGGTTCTGAGTTGTCAGGCAAACATCTATAAAATTAGATTGGCTTAACTGAATGCCAGCAGTAGCTACTGTACTTTGCTTCATGCTGGAGTTGAATACACAGAATGCCAGTGAAGTTTTAAAATCTAAAAGAAAATAGCCAAAAGCAGCACATGTTCAGATGAAGAATTTGGTCATGCATGTTTTCCAGCAGCTGTTTTTATTTTAGGTTTAATTTAAAATACATTCAGCTTAATTCCATGTTCAGAATCATCAAAGCCTACCAAAAATCCTCAGATTTTGTTTCACAGAGATCACTATCAAGTTCTGAGCAATTGTATGTTTATTACTTTCATATTTTGCATTTCTGGGGTTTTGTATCCTACCTAAGGGCATGGTCTAACTCAAAGAATAACAGGAATCAGCATGCTTTTCATTTACCCTTTTTCATTATTACAGGCATTCTACATTAAGACTAGTTTTAGTAACAAGCCAGTTTTACTTTTTAACCTCCCATGTGTTTTATTAGGTTGCTGAGATTTTTAGTTTTTTATTTTTTAATGGTTATGAAGAGAAAGGGGTTTGGGTCTTGATTGCCATTCATGCTATTGCCTTTCTAGAAAGTTTTGTCATACTAAAGTTGTGTGTACGGATCTTTTCAGCAGCTGATCAAAGCAGCAGGAAGGCCACAGCATAAATGAGAGCAGCTCTTTGTGTCTGGTTCTTTTCCTAGGAGATTGTTGCACCCTGTGGGACCCCTGTCCTCAGCATGGGCTTCTCCCACTCCAGCAAGCACTTGAGCCCCACTGTGCTTCTCAGCAAGTGTTCTGTGCTGCAGGGTAGTTCAGAGTGGCAGTGACCAGGCAGACAGCTTTATATAAAGGCAGCAAAAGTGTGTGCTACAAAGCGCTGCCCTCCCACCCCAAATTATATTTCTTGTATTAAGTAATCTCAACCCAAGGTTTAGGCTCCAGGAGATGCTGAAACAGCTGGAATTCAGGAGAGAGTTTTCTCTCCATCATTGTTCAGTCCTCTCTCTCCGCCTCATTATGGTGACGAGTTTTGTCATGTCAGTTCTTACCAACCAGAAAAAAGTGGGACTAGCAATTTTTAACAGTTTTTGCTTAGGGAAACAAATAGCAGCCTGCTGTTTGCTGGTGTTTGATAAAAACTGTGGCTGAAGGGTTTTAGTCAGCTGGTTGCTCTAGTCTCGTTGTTAATCCATTTGTCCTGTATGCATATTGAATAGTGAAAGTGTTTCCAGGACTCTAAAGATGCTTTCAGCATATTTTAATAACCAGTTCCAATTAGCACAAAGCCGGGCCAAGCTGGGCCCCAAGTGTACAAGATTTTACAAGTAAGTAAAATCTTGTACACTTGCCTCTATCTAATCACATTGCCTTGCAAAAGTCTCAAATTCAAAATTAAATTGTAACTATGGTAGATTATGTGGTACTTTATTGGCTCCAGGTATGTAAATAATTCCCCAGCTTTAATTTTTTTCTGCAACCAGATGATGGCTTTTATTCTCACTGGTCTACCATGCTCTCGCTTCAAGAACTTGCTCCTACACAAGACCTTCAGTTCCATCCCAGTAGATGCTGAAATTTGAGCTTTTGGCTGATTTATTGGCTCCATTTGGGAGAACGCACCCCAGGATCCGCAAGATCAAAACCTTGCTGGATGCTTTTAAGTAATTTTTATCATCATCCTACTTAAATGAGGAGGTCAAAGGCTGAAAGCTGGGTGAGCTGTGGGCACCAGGCTATGAGGATGGAATAAGTGCTCTGCTGGTTTGCAGTAAGCATCTGCAAATGACCATCTAGTTGGATGTGCCACTGAGGATGCTGTAAAGAAGGCAAGGTCAGGGCTGCCCAAAACCATCAGTTCACGGGGAAGTTACTAAAGAAATTGTGACTCCTGCTAGAGCTGTGTGTGAGCAGAGTGGGTGCAGCAGTGGGAGGGAGCCCTGTGCGTGTCCGAGGTGCAGGGCAGCCCGGGGTGAGTGCCCTGCCCCAGACGGGACCTGCTGCCCCCCGACCCCGAGTGCAGCTCAGTGGCTGCGGGGAGATGGGCTTCAAACTAAGCCACCTGAACATTAAATCACTTTTTCCTTTTGCTTTGTTTTACCTTGGTGTGGGCCAGCTTTTTGAGGGCAGTGTCTCTTGGCACATGTATTGAAAGGACCAGTGGCTTAGTGTAGCGTCAACTTGAGCCAGTAGTGCTTTCTTCTGGCTGGAGAAAAAAGGAAATTAAACTCCTTTCTGCTGCACTGAAGGAAGTAAAGAAATAGATGGTATTAATGAAAAATTCGGTGCATGTTTCGAAAAGCAGATGAGCACACACCATGTAGCTGAAATCAACTGCTTCCAGTTCCTATTTTGGGCAAGTAAAACAGTGAACGAAACAAGTTTGCATATGCAGGGCAGTTTAATTACAGCCTTAAACAATAAGTTGGGTTGCAGTGGTGACTGCCAACTCCTGTTGCTACGCTGGGCTGCTGGGTGGTCTTGGACATTAACTGGATGCACATCAGGGTCTGCAGGGCAGCCTTGGACCCAGTCGGATGTTTGCGAGACCACGCTCTTGACATTGGCAGCCCAAATCCACAAGTTAGAGACAGGCAAGTATCTAAACATGCAGGCAGTTTGCCAAAGCCTTGGAACTCAGCACGTGATTTAATTGTCAAAGAGGTGAATTGGTTTGCCAGGAGTGGGTCAGTTCCAAGCCTGCTTACGTGGTTTTTTTCTCAGATTTGTTAATCTCGCTGCCGTAGCCTCCTTGCCTGAGAAATGGGGATAAAAATACAAAGTTACTGCCTGCCATGAGGTGGCTGTAGGTGGGGAAGGGTGCAGTGTTGATAAATGCCACTCAAGACTGGGAGTGAACAGACTGCTTCCCAGGAGCACAGTGGTCTCCTGGAGCATGTAATTGTCCTGGGAGTGCTGCATTAGGGTGCTTGCTCGGCAGGCAAGTTTTGGCAGGGAACTTTTACTGTGCTTTTAGGTAGTGTTTTGTTCAGTTTTTTAAAATTATTGCTCATGAGCTGTCTGAAGTGAACGGAGTTGTTTCACTTCTAAAATGCAAATATATATTTATTCTCTTTGGAAGTGCTTGGAACGGGTGTTGAACAATATCAGTTTGACTGCACCGAATTCCAATCAGCCTTGGGAGTTCTCTTGCCTCCAGTTTTTATTTGGTGTTTTATCATGGTGCAGTGGCTTTAAGCAGTCAGTGTGCTGTAAGGAAGGGAAGCCCTGTGTGCCTTCTAGAGATGAGAAACAAAAGCACTGAGTCTTAATCTTCCATTGTTGACTTCGACAGGGGTGAGATGAATCTTTAGTACAGTACTTAAACATGAGAGAAAAGGTAGAGATTTGTAGATGCTTATGTACCTTTTGTTGTCTTCTGCTTTGGGTGCTTGCTTGGTTTGGGTCCCTTTCTGAGATTTCTTGTGCTGCAGTTAAGGATCCACATGTCCAGCAGAAACATCCAGATTTTAAATTTCCTGCTCTTAAATGTCTTTTGGAATGTCACCTGGTCCGACCTCCGTGCTCAAACAGGGTCATGCAGTGCTCAGAACCGGGCACAGTGTTCCAGGGGGGGCCCTGCCAGTGCTGAACAGAAGGGAAGAGCATCACTTCTAAAATACTCTGGGCTACCATTACCTTTCACCTGTAGGGCTGGCTCAGTTAAAATTTTCTGATCCCCAATCCAGTGCCCTTTTGGAACATCTTTTCCATGCAAACTCAGGTTCTGTGCTGAGAACCCAGATTTTCTGTCAGTTTTCCGCCTGCATTCATTGGGCTGTGAAGTTTCACACGTGTTCACCGTGCTGCTTTTGATCGGATATGATGCCTAATGTGCTGCTTTACTGCGTGGTTGATAAAGCATGATTGATTCTTGACAACACTGCTGACATTAATTCTGCCTGTAGCAGAGCTGGTAACTCTCTTCCAGTCAGTTACTGGCAAAAGGCTTTTGGGAAATGAATGCAATTACAGTTATTGGAGTGACTGTAACTCACTCTTGACTACACTCCATGTCCCTTCTCGAATTTGTCTCTCTTTAAGAAAGACTTAACCTTGTAAAAGGAGACTTACTTTGGGTTGTGATGTGTTTTTAGAAGTAAAAATGTGAAGTTTTCTCTACCCTCCAGCTCAAAAACATCCTGTCCGATTTCCTTCCTGTTTTTTGAGATTGTGTAGAAAGTCTGGGGAATCTCAAGTTGAAAGAAAGGCAATTTTTTGTTTGCTCTTGTTGCAGAACTTCATCAGAAATGGTTTGGGGAGGTACATAAATGCATCTCATATATTTCAGTGTGACATCAGTGAGGAAATCATTCCTAGGCTTGTGAATAATGGCCAAACTCCTTGGCTATATATAAAAATGTATATAATGGTTTAAAGTAAATCCTTCTGTTGACTTTGTTTTGAGAAAGCATAGATCAGAAATAAAGTTAGAATTAAAAAGACGTGACAACCATAAATGAGGCGTCGTGGTCTTGGGTGCTGTTCTAAGCATCTTTATTCCTTGTTTTCAGGCTGATGCTGTGCTCTAACACAGATCTGCCATCATGGGACCATTCCTGCACCTGAGCACAGTCTGAATTCTGCAGAGCAGGCAGTCTCAGGCAGAGTTTTCATGGGACTGTGTTTCCTTTATTTATCAGTTGGCTCTTGACTCTTTAAGTTGAAAACAAGATGCCCCTAAAAGTAAGTAAGTTGTTGTCTTGCTAGAAAGATCGCTGCCCTCATATTCAAAGGTGCAGTCTCAAAGGTCTCATCTGAGCTTAGGACTTAAACTTGCAGAGTTGGTATGTTCACAGGTTTCAGCTGCAGAAATGCTCAGCCAGTGAAATGACATGACTGGTTTAATAGTCCCAGTAGATCCCCATTTTAATGAAGCACTGTAGTGAGTGCTGCAAGCATCCGTCCTTTCCCCACGTGTACAAGGTGAGTCTGCCTGCCACATGTGCTCGGAATCACCTGCTGGTGATGCAGGTGAGGCCCAGGAGATGTGACAGTTCAGGCCCCTAGGGGAGGCTACAGGTTTGTACTCGTGCAGGGTCCCAGTCCTCTTTGCTGGTGAACCTACCTCAGGTCCTAAGGCAAAGGAGCAAAAACCGTGGCTGTTTTGGTACCCAGTATAAGCAAAACATCTCTACTGCATAGGGAGGGATTTCCTTGGGAGACAGGAGAGAAGTCTGAGAACTTGCTGATAAACGTAACGTACTTGTCTCGGTGTGAAAAATGTCTTTAAATATTTTTTTTAAAGGGTGGCTGCAGCTGCCCTGATAATTGTGCTGCCCACTATTGCTACAGGTCTTGGATAGTTACTCAAGTCTTCGGAGTCATCTCAAGTTACTTATTTGTGTTCAGAAAAAAAGGCACGAGAGAATATGTTTATTTTGACAGCAACTGTCAGCAAATCATAATTGAAATGATATATCTCATGAAAAAAGCAGAACTGAATGTGTTTATTAGTCTTTTCTAATTATGATGTTTGTTAAATGCAAAATGGAAGGTTATTCTTTCTCTGCAGGTCTTGACATTATTATTGACATCTTTATTTAATGATTGCATAAACTTACAGGGTTATTTCGTCCAGTAGGACAACGTGAAAGTATAATGACCTTCTGACTTCCTACATATTTTTGTTAGGTGACTTTCATGATGTTGTTTGGAGGAGAAAGCTCAGGCATTTTGCCTGTCCAATGAAATGTTTGCAGTAATGATGAACAGGAAAAAAAAAATCATAGAAGGATTTAAAATTTTTGCTGAAAATTGATGTTTTTTCTGCTCTTTCTTTGCTATTTTGGCAAATGTTTTCAGGGTTGATTTATAAGTGCTCTTAGAAATATATAGGATAGGCATGACTTCTTGTATCTTAAAATCTGGTTTACATTTGTACCATCAGCCATCCCTAAGAGGGATGCTCTCTTCCCTCTTTTGTGCATATGTATATATGTAATAACATATATTTGTTATATGTATAACATTTAATTATTTCCTGAACATACTCAGATGTCAGTTTAAAAGTAACAGAAGCAGTTTTTCTCAAGAGATTTGGAGTAAACTCTTTTACTTAGGGAATGTTTCCCCCATTTATTTTCCTGAAACTTGGTTCTTAGGATGTCTCTGCCTGCAGAGAAAGGGGAGATTTTGGCCAGGAGCTGTCAGATCTGTGAGCCTGAGGATGATTCCCTTCTGTGTGGGCATTTTGCTTGTCCTTTCACCACTCTGGGGCTTGTTGAAGCTCATGCAACTTCCAAGCACCCTGCAGAGGAAGAGGGACCCACACAGAATGCACACTGGTTTTGAGAGGCATTTCAGATTGTCTGAGAGCCTCTAGTGCAAAGTTACATAGCCTGTTTGCATAATTAAATATCTAAGTACTGTAGTGTTTTACAGACACCAAATCACTGTAAGTCATGGAGTGAGCAAAAATAGATTTTGCTCTGTGTTGCTGTTTATTGCCTTCTTTTGGATATCCTGTATAATGGCAGCCACGCGAAAACTGCTAAGAAGCAATTCTGCTTGCGTTATATAAAGCCTGGAGACAAAACACTTCATGGAAAGCTGTTGTTGTACCAAAAGGCCTGTTAGGATGTTTGTTTTGTATGTCTGGGCTTGTGCCTGAATACCTGAGTGGTGATGGCCACCTACCAAAGTGTGTTAATCTGAAAATGAAGCTGAATTGCATGTTCAGAGAAATATGTGACTGAGTTATCCATGGATGAAATCTGGCTCGGGTTCCTAGTAATTCGCTGCAAATTATTATTTTTTTCATATATGAAAAATGAATGTCTGCAGTCAACTCAGCCAGTTATTTAAAATCGTAATTCCTGCAATTCTGGTGTAATTATGATTGCAATAAGTATGTATAGAGGAACATGAGACTCCAGGTGGGTCAGACTAATGGTCTGTCCTACCCAGTTGTCTTTGGCAATACCAAAAGGAGATGGTGTTTATGGGGAGAAACACTCCCTCTTTCAGTAACCTCCCCTTCGTGTTGATTCTTTATGTCACTGGGCCATGCTGTGAGTTCTGCTGCTGGGCAGCTGAAACAAAGGGGACTGAGGGGTGGTGATCAAAGGGGACTGTGGTGGTGATCAAACTGGCTGTATTCAGTGAAAAGGGTGCTGGGAAGAGATCTTGTCTTGGGGAGCTCTTGGGCACCGTCAGCAAGTCAGGTATGCCTCAACATGGCTACAGTTAATTGGAGAAAAACACGGCTCATCTATAGGGACTAGAAGGGTGCCACACTCGCTTTTGGCTAAAGATGTGTGGGGAGGTGCCTGAGCCTAAGGAAAGATGTTAATTTTTGGAATTGCCAGCTGGTGACCTGCCTGAGCCATGGGTGCAGATCCCTCCTGCCTGTCAGCCCTGCCCTGCAGCTCTCTCTAGCTGGGCCAGCTCACAATGAGCCTGGGTAGCCCGGCTGGACCCTCATGGTGACACTGGGCTGCTGTGGCTTGTGGGGGGCCAGGGAATGTCCCCAGTGGAGGTGCTGGTGCCAGCCCTGGCTGCTGGGCAGGTGCCAGTGGGAGCCGGTCTGTGCCAGGGACCGTCAGCAGGGATTGCTGCTGAGGTTTGGGTGCCCTCTGTGCACCACTGGGGCAGCCCTGAAAGCATTTCCTTATTTTGTGTATGTCTGTGTGTGCGTATTTGTACAATTTCTCTCTGCTACTTTTTGTACGTGGTTATTGAACCTTTGAAGAACAAACTGAAGGGTTTTTCTTTGTTACATTTTAAGCTTTCAGTGATAAAAGTAATTCCAGGAATATTTTGATAATTGCTTTCCCTTAAAAATGGGTATAAATAGTAAACACAATAACAGGCAATACCATTTTGATGTACTGTAATTAACTTGAAAAGTGATTAAAGGGAAATTTGCGTAAAATCTTTTAATTGATTTTATGTTATCTTTAAAGTCACCTAATTTTTCTGAGAGCTCTTAAAGTGGCTCACTTGGATTGACTCCCAATGGAATTTTCTTTTCATACTAGATTATTGTAATTAGTTATAAAATTGAGCTTAACCTTTGTAGGTTGTCAATATCTAAAGACAAATGTCACAAGTAACAAAGGCCAGGGAAGATTAGTCCTGAATCTACGGGGGATTGAGGAGGAGAAGGGCAGATATCGTTTGACCTCTCAGGTGCTGCTGGTATTTTGTTTTGGCTTTATAAATAATTACCACTTCTCTTTTCAGCTGGGTAAATATATGCACAGTTAGAACAAAAATGTTTTGAAAAAATCCTAAAAAAATAGACAAACCTACTGACTTATGTGTGCTTAAAAGACTGTAGATGTGGAGATGCACTGCAGATAGTTTGATACACTGACCAGTACATGCAATTTTAAAAGCCAGTGAGAGCAGAAAATAACAGCAGTGTAATTTAGGGTAAATGTTTGTTAGATACAAACTGTGCAGAATTCTTGAAATGCCTAATATCATGTAAGCTATCTCTTTATTTTACATTTTTCCAGGAATTCTTGGCTACTCTCCCTGTGAACAAAGGCTGTGTGTGCATTCAGATGCGGCTTTGTGCCATGCCCAGGACAGGTTATCTCACCGCTCTTTCTTAGGGTGTTAGAGAAAAAGGCTCCAGATTCTCATCATTTGTACTTTTATCTGAGATAAGGTCTCGTAGAATTTGATTCATTTGAATAACTGCTGCAGAATTTGACCTCTCCCTCTGCCCAGTACCTGAAAAGATCTCTTCTGCCGTAGACAGAACACACAGAACCTTATTTTTTATGGATTTAAATTCTCTGGCTGAATTCTTTGATGTCTAAGTGTGAGGTCTGACAGAAGGTTTTTCTGCCCCTGAGGAATTCATAACGCCATTCTCCTTGGAGGAATCTCTTCTATCTAGTAAGGGTCAACTTCTCTAACTGCCAGATTTCAGAAGATTTGTAGGAAAGTAATTTAAATTGAACTATTCAGTAGCTTGAAGATGAGAGAGAAGAGAATGCTCCCATCCCAAGTGAAAGCCAGCGTATCCCTGTAGGAAAATGAACTAATGATCCCTTAGTTTGTTTATGTATTGCTGAACTCTGCTACCAGCAAAATGCTCATAATAGAAAGCATATTCCATAAGGGAGAGAATATTTAAAAGAAGGCAAAATCAGAGGTTATTTGCTCTCTTGTCTGATTTTGTTCAGTAAGATAAAGGCAGTGGCAATGAGCCATGAGCCCTGACTCACATTTTATCATGTGGGCTCCCACTCAGCTTTTGAGCACTGGAAATTAAGGTTTTGCAACAATACTCTAGTAGCAGGTGGCAGCCACCCCAAGGAGAGGATTGTGTGTTTCCATAATAAACTCTGGTTGATGGTTGGGCAGCAGAAAATGACCGATGATACCGGTGGGTTTCTTTTGCCGTGGGTAATCAAGGGGTGCAAGTGCTACCAAGTGGTACAAGGGTATGTCTGACCCTGAGGAAGTCAGACCTCCTGGTGAACGTGCAAGCCTGGAAACTCAAACCTGATTTCCCCATAATTCAGTGTTTCTTGCTTCCCTCACTTCCCTTCAAACGTGGCAGCTGGAACCTGAATTGGAGCAAACTCCAGTTCTGCTTTGAAGAGTGTTTGTGGCACTTGTGGGGCCACAGCAGTGCTGGAATTGGGGCTGGGGGATGTAATTTGTCAGAGGTGTTTTACAGAGCTGGCTTGGGTTGGGGACAGACTGGGGACAGAAACCTGCAGGCAAATGTGTCAGCATTTTAATAATAACTCAAAGCCCAATCACTGGAAAAATCTTGTATTTTAAAACACTAATCTTCCCATTACAAAATCAGAGAAAATTACTGTTCTGGACTAGTGAAAAGGTCTCCTGCTTTGGAGAGATAAGATTCTCTTGGTATCCAGAAGGGCATGACATTTTTCCCATGTTTGATTGTATCAAATATATTAAATATGACCTCAATGTTTAAGGTTACTCAAGCTGTAAGAGTTCAAAAACATTCTGGATGAGAATTTTTCGATTTATTTTGTTAAGCCTCTGTAATAATTGTAAACAGTCATTCTTTTAAATAACAAATAGTAAGAGGTCAGAAAATGTGTATATATATGATTCTGTATTTCATTACCAAGAAAAGTTCACAGCAGAAAAAATGTAGCTATGGCTAGAAAACCAGATATTTAAGAGGAATAATCAGTGTATAAGAAAAAAGCTTTAATATGAATAAAAATGTTAGAATTGTGAAACATGGTTGATAATTCAGAAGATAACGATGCATGAGGAATACCAGTTTTCAGCTGTAGATGTTCACTCTTAGAAGACAGATTTGCTTAAATATCATGGCAGAAACAAGCAGAATGACCTTAGGGTCTTACAATTAACGAGGGATGATTTTCTGTCAATTTGTAATTTAAGATTGGCAAACTTATTTTAAGTTTAAAAATCTAAGAAATGGGCTCAGTCATTCTTTATGTTGATTCCTGATTATTCCGAGTACTAGACCTTGAAATTAGGATAAGAGCTTTAAAATTCCAGTCACCATTTCCAGGTGCGCTGTTTTTCCTGGGGGTGGTGAGGATTGATTCACCATCTCTGGGTTAAACTGACAGTGCAGTTGTCTGGTGCCCTTAGGATGGGAGGGAAACTCTCTGTCCCTCGCTGTTGTTAGCACACAAGGAACTCGCAGATTGCAGGTCTTACAGCTCCAGGAAACACCTTTTTTTGTTTTTTTTTTTATGGCATTCCTTATCCTTTTCAATTTACATAACATTATCTCATTTTTCATGAATGTCTCATCTGGAAGTTTAGATGGTTTTTCATGCGTGACTGTTTTCATTTGTGCCCTCAGCTTTGTGGCTGCTCAAATTAGCTAGTAAAATTCAGGCTTTTCTGATGTTTATTTTGCAGAAAAATACGCGTCAGAGAGATGTGAAAATTACTCCACATGAAAAAGAAAATGTAAAAGTCGGGTTTCTGTTTAACTCATTCAAAATCTGGAACGAATATGCCAAACAGGGATAACTCAAGAGTCACGGGAGACTCCTGGGAGGGAGTTTTTGCATCCAGAGGTGTAGGGCACACCCGCATTCGTGGCATTAAGTTTTCAAAGCACCTGCATGTGCTACAGGAGCAGTGGTGGGCTGAAATCCTCCATCCTTGGATGCCCCAAAGAGGTTGAGAATGAAGAGAAGCTGGTGATCCATGCTAACTTTGAGGGAATGTCCTGTAGGAAGGGGTGTGAGTAAAAGAGGTGGTGAGTGGCCAGCATGGAGCTGCTGGGTCTGCCTGGCCTGGGACCAGCTGGGGGAGCTGGACTGAGAAGAAAGGCACTGAAAGGCCTGTGTGACAAAAAAGGTGTGATTTGCCCTTTTATGTAACAAATCCCTTTATTCTTAACAGAGTGGAACTGGTTAAAATTTTCCACTGAGAAAATTTTTTCCTTCAAATAATGTGGTTTTGTTTGGTAGGCAGGAACCTGTTATTGCTGCTTAAAAAGAAAGCCCTAAAGCATAGGTTTGGCATGGAAAATACTGAAACCTGGGCCATCTAAAGAGTAATTTCTATAGTATCAAAAATTCAAATCAAAACAAAGTTGGTGTTTTCAATTGGATGCTTAAACTGTTGATTCACAACAAAAACGATGACTTAAATATCTTTGAATCTTATTTCAGGAAAAACAAAAATCTTGGGAGTTCTTTGTCGCTTATGTGTATGAGAACAACTTTGCTTTTGTAAACCACTCTGATGTTAGTTGGTAAAAACTGTCTCAAACACATAGTGACAAGATTTGAGGTGTGTTTAATTGGAAGACATGAACTTTAGTGACACGATGTAATCTAAGATGGATTTTGCAGAGACCTGTGCTGGAAATTCAGGTCTCTGTGCTGTAGGAGACCTGGGAAGCCTGGGGTGGAGGGGAGAAAGCATCCTGTGCAGGAATGTGGTGCAGCTGTGTTATACCCTCTGTCCAGCTCTAGAAGGTTCTAAAGGCTTTTTTTGTTTGATATTTTCATTTGCACAGAGTGGGGTTTTTTCTTTTCAGAAGTTTAGAAGGGACTGAAATAGACTATTTTGTTTCACAAAGTTGTATTTTAAAACAGTGCTGTGCTAGTCCCTGGTGAGACCAGAACATTATACACAGCACGTGGTGTTGAGTGAGGCAGCTGGCTCCCACCCTGGCTGCTGGAGATGTGTCAGGATGAATCCAGTATGTTCCCATTCTATTGCTGCAGTTTTAGGTTCTTCACAGCATATTATACTGGACTGGGCTGTAACTCATATAACTAAAGCTGACAGCAACTGTCATGCCTATAGAGCTTCCAATTTTCCACATTCAGTTTGCTGTTTTTTCAGAGGAGGATGCCTTAGCTTCACTTAGTAGTGGTTTTCCAGAGGAAGTGGCTAAGGCAGAGAAAATTGTCCTGTGCTTGTGCTGACGTCTGCATCGCAGTGGTGCAAAGGGACAAAGAAAGTTCTCTGAAGTCATCTGTGAGCTGAAATACTCAGCAGACTCGTAAGGGTTCTAAAGATGCAGGAAAGCGCACAGAGCAGTAAGATTCCATCTCGCCCTGGTTGCTGTGGAAGATTGAAGAAGGGGTACCAAATCCAGTGCTGTGTGGGATGATGGATTCGGTGTGATTCAGGTGGTACCATGCCTGGAGTAGGATTTCCTTTGTGGTCTCTTTGTGTTTGCTCGGGGATTTAAGTGTAGGTAAAACATTACAGGTAACTCATTTGTGGATTAGAAAGGGAAGAGACTTGTCTTACTATTGTCACTCGAAGCTGTTACAGCAAATAAATGTGTCAGGGTACACGAGCAGTGTCAGATCCACAGTGCATAAAGGATAAACACTTTTAGCTTACTTTCTCCTGGACTGATACTAAATCCCTGATGAGAGGCTTCAGGAAGGGCAGTGAGGACTGAGTGATGTTACGTGGCCTCGTTAAAGGCTGGAAGAATTGATTATCTTCTGATGACAAGCCCCTTCAAACTCCAGAGAGACTCTGCTCTTTATACATCGGGCAGATGTTCCACCCAAATCTGTGTGCCCTTAAACTCCAGGTATGTTTCTAAATAAAAGTTTGGTTTGCCAATACTTTTAAGTCAGTCACTGCTTAAGCCTGTTTGCAAGTGTGCTGTAGTCCAGGTAGCCACTGACAAATCCATGACTACTGACTTTCTGGTGTTCTTTGCCCTGCCTTGTAATTTAGTCCTTCTTTTGCAAGGCATTTGTTTCCAGCTCCTTGAAGGAAGAATCCTCTCTACGCTTTCTTTCTCTCACCCAGACAATGTCTCGTGCAGCGAACGCAGACTGCAAGGAGCAGGCAGACTTTTGTGGGGTTGTGAATCTGTTTCTCCATTCACACCCCCTTTTCCTTTCCCTCCCTTTCTTACAGGTTGATAAAGTGTGTGGACAGCCCAAACAGCAAGAAGGGAACCTGTCATCAGCCAATACTGTGCCAGTGAAGGAAGTGACTGAAACCCAGGCATTCGTGATGGCTCACACCAGCCTGAGCAATAAAAGAAGGTAACCCTAGGCTGCAGTTGCTTTGAAACAAACCCTCTGCCTTGTAATCTGTGCTGTTGGTTCTTTGCCTCGTAGTGTTTGAGCCAAAGCCACAGCTCTGTCACCTTCCCTGTGTGCTCTCCAGCCACTGCCATCGCTGGCAGTCACACAGGTGGCTTTGTGGCATCACACTGTGGGTCTCTCCAAGAAAGGCCAGACTAGGTATCATTGCTTAACACCAAGGTGTTCATTATTTCCAGAATCTTTAAGTGAAAACGGTGAAAGCTTGTCCTCGACAAAGTCTGAGGAAACTGATTTCCACAGTTGAGTCTAAAGTACTTAAAATGTTTAACTGCCCACGTCTGTAACGGCGTGAGCTCATCCAGGGGCAGAAGTGGGAAGGAGGAAGGGGTGAAAAGGAAAAGGAAAGATTCATTGCCCTGACACCAAGTCAATCCCCGATTCCACTGGACTGGGGAGGAGTGATACAATCCTTTGGAATCTCCTAGATTTATTACATAACAGGGAAAGAGCTGAAGGCGTTTTTAGGCTTGTTGTGTCCATCTTGGCTTCTGTTCTTCAGCTGTGCCCCATCTGAGACACCTACAGCTGAGTTACTGCTACTGGCCTAGACAGGGGTATCCCTGCTCCCAGATCTCCTGAGTTTTTCTGTCACTTTACCTTGTGCAGCTCCTGAATTGGCTTTCTGTACATTCTAAGTGGGGAGGAAAGGATGTTTTTGCAATACCGCTCATGATACTCGAGGAGCTGTCAGAGCAAACTGCCCATAAAGTCACAGTGTCTATTTCTGGCTGACACATTGTCCTCTCTAACAGCAGTGTTAATCTGGAACGAGCCACATCTGTGGAGTCGTGCTGGGCTCACACCTCTGTCCAAAAGCAGCATGTAAACTGCCCAGGCAGTCCATGGGTATCTCTGTCTGTTGGATAAGTGGATGACAGACAGCAGCGTTAACATTTCCATAGCCTGGGTTCTGGAGTTTCAGTTGTGAAGATGAGATTTTTATCCATTTCTGTTTTAATTCTCAGCCTGCATGAATGGAACAAACACTGCTTTAAAAGATAAGAGTAATAACAGCGAGCAAAGTTTTTTCAGTGATGGTTGTAATTTTATCCTTTTGTAATTTAAAATCAAAGCGTAACAGTTTGTGTTAGTGCTTGGAGTTAATCAATTTTTATCATGCAAATCAGAAAAAAGGAGCACTAAAGAAATTCAATTAATAAATTCGGCAGTAAAAATCCAAAGAACAGTTGTAGTACAATTATTGAAATAGGCTTTTAACAGCACAGAGCCCTGGGCCGTCTTCTGTGTAACTCACTGACTTGGCCGGGGCTTAACACTGGCAGCCCAAAAGCCAGAGCTGCCAACCTGTCAACAGGTGACCTCTTAAATAGATGCAAATTTGTATCTTTCATGGCATGACAGCCGTTCTTTCTCGCCTGGGGATCTACTTCCTCCCCTTCCTAACCGTCTAGAATTATTTGGATATTGACCTTTCAGAATGTAAGGCTTGTAGATGGAAAAGAAAATAAACTAATGCACTGTAGATTAGCCAGTTCGCCAGAATTGGTCTGCACACTGAAAATTAATTTCTCAAAAAAATCTAAACTAAGTCCTTGCTTATGTAATTAGCATGAAAAATTACTGAATTACAGTGTTGATAGGTATTGTGGAGAGCCTGGGCACCAAAAATGGATGATGGAAATATGCCATAAATAGTAAGAAGTGGAAAATTTGAAGCTATTCTCCACAACTTCCTATAAAACACATGGCCTGAAGCTTGTACTTCTGCTTCTTGGAAACAATTGTGAAACCATAGAGTGAAAGACACAGTGATTGGCTGCATCACTGCATTGTTCATTCTCCATCGTTTAATCACATATGATATCAATAAAAAGCAATTTAAGGTAATAAAAATCTGTAATACATGGGTGAAATAATTTCTGCAGTGGGTTGTGTGAAATGCACTTAGAGTGACAGATAACTGCTACAGGGGAACCAGATGATGAGAGTAATTATGTCAGTCTTTTGTGATGCCCTCCCCTCTGGTGATTTCAAGAAATGAAGAGCAATAATGTCAGCTGCCTGTCAGTTCAGGTGCAAGGTCACACTGGCCCTACTGAGTCTGTCTGCTGGTCTGGCTAATAGACATCCTTCCGAATGATCCTTTAATTCAAGGGCAGTATGGAACATGACTGCAGCCTTTTAGAGTTAGGAAAGAAAAAGAGAAGGAATGAGCCAGCACTCTCCAAGTAAACAGAAAAGCTGTGGCTCGTTCCCTTAATGTGTTGGAGCATTCCCAAGCTCAAAGAGAAGAACCTCTCTGGTTGGCACACCTGTAGGAGAAACCACAGTCAGGTGGCCTCTCCTCTCTCATACACAGCCTGCTCAGAGATGCCTTTAAAACCCCAGTGCCAGGCAGCTACAGATGGATATTTGCTCCAGAGGTATTGAGTCTCTGCTAGGCCAGGTAAAAAATCAGGCTCCTTTACCAAGGAGTTGGAGAACCTCTGGTTTCAGCTGTTGGCAGAGCCAGGGCTGCTGGTGCTGTTGAGAAGTGGGGTCGTTAAATGGTGTCCCGTGGCCTGACGTGGTGCTTCAGGGGGAGGTGTTCAGGGTCTGGCTGGAGCCAGCCCTCCTTGCCCTTCACTCTTCTGCACAGTGAGATCTGTGAGGTCCCCGAATGCACAGAGCAACTGGATCCTCTTTTGCAGTAGTTGAACCCTTTTCTTCTCCTCTTACTCTCGTGGGTTCCTGGGAGATTTCCCATCTCTTTATTTTACTCTGCATTCCATTCCTGCATATTTTTTGTTATGCATCACTTAAGTGTCAGGGACAATAATAAAAGAAGCTGAAACTTGAATAAATGTTGCACGATCTTGCAAGAAACCATTTCCTATGATTAAACTGGAAAGCATAAAATTGATTATTAATTTTTTTCTACCATTACACAGTCGTAGTCAGGGATTAACTGAAACTGGCAGCATTGCTGCTGTAGTCATTTTTTAATGGGGAGGTTACTATGACATGTAATAGAGATGACAAGAAAATTGAAACCATATGATGGTACAGGGAATGTAAATGGCATGTACAGAATCTCAGCAAATAGGAATGTTATTGCTGAGTTCAGCACAAAGAACTGTTCTGGTCAGGGTCTGGTCTCCTAGCAAAGTTGAATACCTGCCTTTTAGCATCTCTGCTCCATGGAACATTTCAGACCACTAAACACAGACTGGTTACAGAGCTGTATATAAAATATGTTTAACAAAGAACTGTAACATATTAGGTCCCTAACTGGAGGAAGAAGGCTTTGAAATGATATTTTGTTGGGCTTTCTTTATTATGCTGTGAGTTTACAGATGTTTTATACAGCTTAAAATTAACAATTTAGGAATTCCTTTGGGAATGTTTGAAGTCAATGATACCTATTTCATTTAAAATAAACTTATCTGTTGGGTCAGACATCACATGATTTTATTAGAATGTGGGTAATAAAGTACTAGTACAAAACAGATTATTAATGTCAGATGCACATTAGCCACTGGCCAGAGCCGAAGTTTCAGCTGATCCAGATTTTCCCTGTTACAAATTTTCATATGGTTTTTTGAGTGGCTGTGTTGGAATTACTGCTGGCAGGTGCCACTCACCTGATGGTCAGTGCAGGCCCCTCCTGTCCTGTGGCCACTCCTGCCAGAGCATGTGCTGGCAAAGCTGCATCATCTGCGTGTCCTCAGGCTGCTGAAGGTGGTGCTTGCTCTCTCCAGTAAGAGCACTAAATAATTACCAGGGTTATTGCCACAGTTCTTCCTCCAATATAGCCTGACAGTCTGTATCTCTGGTTTTCCAAAGTTGGGTGTTTTTTCAGCGGCGCAATCCCAGAACAGCAAAATACATGTATATATGTTATTTATTAATAGGCAGTGAATTGCTCCTTGTACCAGAATGCTGCTTGATTGTATCCCCCTTCCCATGGTTCTCATTCTTAACTGTTTGCCATTGTTTCCTTGGACAGCTTCATGTATTTCCAGTCCTTCCATTTGGTACCAGTTACAGTTAATTTAAGTACCACTGAATTTATTTTCAGCTTTCTGCTGTGTGCCCTGCATTTGTAATTCTGCTCTTATTTGAAAATGATTGGGATGAACAATCTCAGTTGTACTTCTTTCCAGAACTGAATTGACATTTTTGATTGCATGTATATTTTGCAGAAATCTCATGATAATTTTCTTCCTTGTTTGTTTTCTTATATTGTCCTATGCATGTGCTTGATGACCTTTCCTTCAAATAATTTTTACTTTTCTCTTTTGTTTCTCATTTCTTTTCCTCATTTGCCTGAATTCCTGCTTCTCCCCTACTCCCCAACCTCTCCTGATTGATGCTTATTCTCCCCGGCCTATTCCAGTTCTCTGCCTCTGAAAGCTTCAAAGAATGACAAATCAAGAAGTTTGAAAAAAATCTCTCGGTAAGAATGAAAACAAGGTGACATCCTTTGTTGTCTTTACACCTAGCTCATCTCCAGCTGTCATCTAGGAGTTGGCATACTTTTGATTGCTGCTTTTACATTGTGGGGCACTGGGAAACTCTACGTTTTCTACCCTAGTGTGGTTAGTTTTCTAGTGATGAAAAGTAAATATTTTCACTCAGTAAGATGGAGAGTTGGACACAGGATTCTGCATTTGCTAAGATACTACTTTGAAATGCCAGAGCCCCACTCTGCTGAGGATGCAAGGGAGTTTAAACCTCTGGGGGTGAGCTGAGTAAGGCAAGCTTTAGACCCTTAAAAGGGGGCTGGTTTTCTCCTTTGAAGAGGACTCTTGATTTAGAACCTGTAAAATCTTTGGCATCTGTGTTTCCTTTTGGAACTGATCCTCTTGGGCTGTTCTGTCGGGCAACCTTCTGGCTGGGCTTGGCTTTACTCTATAAATACTCAGAGCTCATATTTGTAAGTTGGTATTTAAGAGGTAGAAATGCCGATTACGTCCTTGCAAGCCCCCAAATTCCTGTGTTTTTCTTTGCTTTAAATGCCAGCTTTCCTGCTCTGTTAGGCTAAGTTAGTTTCCTAGGACCATGTGATGACTGATTTATCTAGAGCAGGATTTCATCACAGAAGGTAAATGGGATGGTTAAACACTTTTGGGAAAAGATAAAGGAAGTATAAAGATATCTGTGGGGAGAGATGATGGCTGCCTCAGCCTCGTAGGGATGGGTGTTTACTGGTGGATTTGATGTTGTTCAAAGCACTTGGTGCTCCTAAGGAGTGATAAATCCTGACTGGTTTCGTGCCGAGCTCCATCCAGCTGTATCCCCAGGCAGCTCTTCAGTGCAGTGTCCCCTCACAGCCTGCCAGGCTGAAACACTGCAAACCAGAATGAGTCCTTTGGCCTCCCCAGTGGAGCTGCTGAGGGAGTTCTGAGCCATGCACAGAGCTCAGTGATAGCTCTAGCTCAGTCTGTGTCCCGAGTCTTGTTCTCCATATCTTTGACATACCAAACAGGAGCTTCTAAAGCAGCGGAGTAGGGTAATTTCTCATTCTGAAATACTCCCAGTTGTGTCCTGAATTAACACTTGTTTTGTTAGTTTGTTTTTATGGCTACCTCAGCCAGGTATATATTAGAGGTATAATCAGATTATAAAAGAGGCAGCAGTTTGCCCTCAAGGCATTTTTCCATAAACAGTCATCAGAAATACACTGTCTGTATTGGCCATGCCTTTGATGATGATGTTTTCTCAATGTTTTTTAATATGTTTATAAAGAATAGGTGTAGCCTTCTTTCAGATTTTGTGAGAGACATGTTAAGACAATGTGTTAAAAGCACCCTTTATGTGTGTAATTACGTGTATCGACACTGGACTAAGTAAAATTGGATGATTTATAAGGGATAGAAATACACTAGAAATAGAAATTATTCCAATTACTCATTTTGTAAAGTCTTACTCTGGTGGAGGGTTAGGCTGGCAGGGGGTTTAACTGCTGAGTTTAGTGTTGTGTTGTTAAATGTGTTCTTCCTGCGTTACAGAGAGTTCATCAATTACATGAAGCGGTCCCGAACCTTTTATGCCTCCATAGCAGAAAGGCTTTGTGATGGAGACCTGGTGATGAGAGACAGCTCAACCTGCTGGAATGGAGAGGATGTTGTAGAAAGGTAAAGTTACAAGTGAAAGTTTGCTGTGATGGTGAAAAAGGTGTCTTCACATCCTTCTGATGGTTCAGCATTCTAACACACTCTTGTCATTGTAAGTTTTTCCTACGTAGTCAACTTTGTGAATTGAACTTGTTTAATTGGGAGAGGGTTTTGCTGAAGTAAAAGCTTGTAATTGCTGAGTTTTAGGTATCTGTATTAGATGTAGTGGATGGCTTTCTTGAAGGGCTGCTTTGCAGGTCCTGTCCTTTCCCAGCTGGGACAGCTCTGTCTGTAGGATCCTGTGGCTCAGGGAGGGAGCAGCACCTCTGGGGCTGGCTGGAGGCCCCTCACAAGCTGCTCTTGAAGGGCTCAGTCGTGCAGAGCTGAGCATCACGTTGGGCCTTGATGAGAAAATATGAAGCTCTTCCCGTAAAGGTGCCAGAAAAACACAGTGACCAGACCATTGTGTTTTTTAAAGAATTACTGCCACAGCACTGTGAACAACAGCTGCTCTTAGAATTGCCCAGCATCCTTTTCAGAGCAAATTCTGCAGGCATTCTTATAAAGAAACAATGTTAACATTGTTCCAGGTTGGTAAGAGCACCTAGAAGCTCTGTAGGGTAAAAAGACCTTTCTAGTTTCTCAGCTAATTTTTTTCCCCTCTGTATTTTACCAGTGTCTTTGCCATCACCCTTTAGACTCCAAACTGGAATATACACTTGCATTTCCACCAGCTAAACTTGTTGCTGTCATTTCTTTTATTCTGTATAACATGAGGTAACGTTGCCCTGAGGAGAAAAGAGATGTTTAGAACACAACTGTATCTTTACTATCACTGTCAAAGTATACATCAGTTTTTGCAGTGAGAGCTGGTTGGAAGTGTGCCAATTAATGTTCTCCAGAAATTTCTTCTTGTCAAAACAGATGTTCCATGGGACTGTGTTGGCTTTCATGATGTTTCTTTTTGAAGTGGATTTTGTGGTCTGTAGCAGTTATAAAAGATAAAAGTTCTAGTGTTCTGTTTTCTTGCTTTAAAACAATTTTCAGGATTGCAGGTTGTTTTGTAGGAACTTAGTGAGTAATTTCAACATGGAGCAAAGACGTGACACTGTCTGTCCCACTGATGGGGGTTCTGACTCCCACATAGCTCTGTTTAGTTTTTTCATGTGTAAATAACTTCAGCTTAATTACATCAACGATATTTGGAGATAGATGCATGTCTAACACAACCAAAGAGGACTTAAATATTTCAATATATAATGTCACTACAAATTAATTGTAGAGCATGTGTTTGAAGATTTTGGCAACAAAGCAGTATTCTAAATATTGGTGTATAGTGATTGCAATACTGGTTGGGGTTTTTACTGTAAAAGTAATGGAGAGGAAACAGGAAGAATATCAGTATTTCCAATCAATATTTCCATATCAGATTCTCTTTTGCTTGTGACGTGTTGCTGGATGCACAGTTAACTCTTAGAACAAACAGCTTTCTGGCCAAAAGAAAAACAAGAAAAGCCAAACAATTGAAAACAAACATTTTCTGTATCAGTTTTCGGGGGGG
>VZTE01005060.1:788551-820546 GCA_013397775.1 Eulacestoma nigropectus | reverse complement strand
TGTTTGATTTGTGGTGGGGGGGTGGGGGTATAGTCACATTTAATTTTTATCTTACTTTGTTTAAAAAAACCCCAAACCACTCAAATTGCTGATATACATGTTTTAAAAAGGCATGAAGGGGAAAGCTTGTTACTTTCTTTTGTCAGTGTGTGACTTTCCCAGAGCTGGAGACACATGGAAATGTTTCAGGTTTGAAAAGGATGGGAAGCTGAGAAAAGTATCCGGGAAAAGACTTAACAAGATCCCTCGTATTTTGAATTACAAAGCAAAAATAAAGGAAAAAGGAAACCTAAACAACCTACCCCCGAAGGTGACAGCAGCCAAAAACCCAGCCCCACCACCAAACCTAAGAGATGTGTTTGTAGTTAACACATTAAACGGGCAAAGCGGAGAACGAAAAGGTTAAATTCATGTGTTTAATCAGACAGCTGTAGAGAGATAAATAATGTATAATATTTATATACTATTATATTTTATATATTCTCTCCCGGTATTGATTGCCTTAAGAGGAGGAGACTTTCTGGGCAGCCTGCACTGCCAGCAGTGCCTCACAGCAGCACAAACAGGGCTCCTGCTTGCTGCCACATTCTGCTCCTTTCATCACCTGTTCGGCTGGGCTTGTCACAGCTCTCCCCACGTGGGACATAAACCTGTCCTGCTGACGCCTGAAGATGCATTCCTCTGTGCTCCTTCTCCTTTCCCAGGGTGCCAGGGCATTAAATACCAGCAGTAGTAAACAGCTCTGAGCTCAAAATAGAGCCTTTTTATTAACTGTGGATCAGCAAATAGATCACCCCGATGGGTCTGGTGGGTCTGGGTGAACTCGAGTTTAAGGTTACCGGGGCTGTGGAGCTGGCACAGCTGCAGTTCCTGTTTTCTCCACTCTCTTTGCATTTCATAATGCTGCTGGAAAGCTGGCACAGCTGCAGTTCCTGTTTTCTCCACTCTCTTTGCATTTCATAATGCTGCTGGAAAGCTGGCACAGCTGCAGTTCCTGTTTTCTCCACTCTCTTTGCATTTCATAATGCTGCTGGAAAGCTGAGCATTATTTATGCTCTGTGCTAATTGGCACACAAGCTCTTTAGGAAAAACAAACTTGAGCTTTAAAAACAGTTTGACACACAAATGCAGCCTGGAACAATATGAAACTGTTACTCAGAAATGAGGATCCTGCATTCAGTTAGTAGAGAGGGCACTTGAGGTCTGATAAATAAGATTCGCGTTGGACCTTTTTATTTTAGTTAAGTTCTTTGGACTGGGTTTTGTCATGTTTAAATCATTTCATTTGCAGGAAAAAGAAGTTTGAGCTCTCAGTTAAATACACCATAAAAAGAGTCAGAATCCCACTGGTTTGAGACCGTGCTTCTGGCCTGCTCGTCAGAGAACAGGAAGAGATAGCTTTGCTAGGAATCCTCCAGTGTCAGCTCAGGACAAAATTAGAAATACTTGCACCAGGAGTGCTGTCTTTCTCTTAATTGCTCTTTTGAGCATCTTGTTCCTGGAGCAAGACTTCATGGAAGAAATCGTCCATGCGCTGATGAATGGTCTCAGCTTAGTGATTGTTGAGCCATAGCCATGTCTAACTGGGATCCTACACAGAATTGTTGGATCAGAAGATCAAACTTACATTTATTTGGAGTGAAGAAAGGAAAACCATTCTGAAAATCACTCTGGGGAGTTTTGTGTTTGTTGCCTCTCCATTTCAAGAGGAAATTTTCTGAGTTTCCAAATGAAATGGTCTTTTTGTTAATGCCAGTTAGCTTGATCTGAAATACCATTAGTGACGGTAGAAGCAGAAAGATTCTGCTGGTCAGACACAGCTTTCCATTGCATAGGTGTCTCCTCAGGTGTGCATGGGTGGGTTTTAGCTGGAGTGGGTTGCTCTGAATGTGGCAGACTTCGAGGCTGGCATTGCACAAACATCTGAGACACGCTGAAGTCATTCTCCTTTCTCCATATCTGCTGTGATTTTTGTAGTGCTGTGAGGAGTTAAAGGTATAAATACACGCTCATGTCACTGCAGTGTACAGGTTTGATGTGTAGTACCCTCATTTGGTGGATGATGGGGAGGAGACATTTTACAGCAACTGTTTTTCCACTTGGAGTCACTTTCTCAGGAAACTTCAGCTTTAGGGTTAAAAACTTGGACATGTAAATGGTTTTTAAACCAGGTTACCTGGAGCAGAAAAGAAGAATGTTTTTTAACAGCCAGTAGGGACCCACAGTTCTTTTCCTTCTTTCTCTCCTTTGTTCCTTAACATGTTTTTGTTGGGATTTTGCATTGAGTGAGGGGATTAAGGGACACCTGTCCACGGGCTTGAACAGATCATGTCATGGCTTGTTAGGCTCTCAGGGCCTGGGAGAGCTGGCTGAGGAAGGAAGTGGCAAATCACAGTGACTTTGTTTTCTCAAAATGTGTTCCTTTAGAGACTTTTCAGTTTTTATGAGTTTAGCACTTTCATGGTCCCCTTTCTCATTTCCTTAGGCTCTAGCAAGCAGCCATCTGGATATGGAAAACCGAGATAATCATTTAGCCTTAGCATACTTCAAGCATGTTTAACTTCTGTTGTTCTCGTGCCATCAGTGTAAAGAGTTTCTAGAAAGATACTTGTGACTGTAAACTGCAAAATTCTATCTCTCTTTTTGCAGTATTTTTCAGGTTTTAGGGTATTTTCCAGGACTCGGGATGTTTTTGTTGGTGTTTGTTCAGTTTGGGGTTTTTTTGAGGGCGAGTTCTTTGGTTAGTTTTTTAAAATTTTAAACCCTGTAGAATAAACCAAATACACACTGTCAGAAGTGACCATTTAAGACATAAATTTGCCTGAGCTTACCTTTCAGAACGGTGCAGAGCTCTGACAGGCTTGGAGTGGCAGATTATGTGTCCTTCTGTCAGGATGCTTGAGGGGTGAGTGCTGAAGTTCTTTGCCATGCAAGCATGTGAATGTTAATAAGGCTGCTAATTACCTCCTGAATTGTGAAGGCAAATCACTTAACAGCAGCAAAGGACAGCACTGGGCCCTCTTCTCCCAGTTCACTTCTCTCAGATGGGAAGACAAGTCCTGTGGTTTTGGTCACTGAAAATGAGACATTTTGCAGAAGTAAAGACAGAAGGGTTTCATATGGGAACTGGTTACCTTTGTTACACACATAATTTATCTGTTCCACAAAATACATCCATGAGTGTGGTCAGATTCCGATGGGACAGTGCCAGGCCACAGAATGAGAAGGAAAGAGGAAGAGTTTCTAGGGAAATCAGTCAGGGAGGGTAGGGAGAGTATATGTGGAGGTCAGCTGTGTGTAAGAGGGGAAGAGACAGGAGTAATGCTTAGTCCAGAGATGCTGGAAGGAAAGCAGCTGAGGGTGCCGAGCTGCCTGGAGAACTTTTTCCTGTTTCAGAGCTCCCACCCTCGGGCAGCAAAGGCTGATCTGATCTCTGTCTCACAGATCGGCAGCACAGGCTTTGTTCACTGCTGGGCAATACTCTGGATTCCTACTTGATTGACAAGAAGATTCTGGAATTAGAGCTCTGGTATCGGTCATAAATAAGGATGGAAAAGCCAACGTTCATTGCAGTGATTCTACTCTCCCCTGCTTTGCTTGGGAATGTTGTGCGAATTGCAGTGTATCACAGCAGTACAGTACAGACTGCAGTGTAATACCTGGGGCTCTTGAAGGCCTTGTTAACAGCAGTCCAGCACTCCAGTGCTTAGCAGGCCCTTCTGCCAGCTGAGATGCAGACACACACAGCGATCTGCACTATTTTCTGTGTTTACAACGTGAGAGGCTTCACTGATGATGGGAAGAAGCAATTACATTTTAAACACAGAGCATTATGCACATAATTAGATTAGAACTGTTCTTACTCTCAGCCACTAACCTGTAGTACTTAGATAAAAATATGTGTGCTGTAGGTAGTGCCACCGCAGAGGAAAATACAAATTGAGTTTCCATTCTTCAGGAAAGATTTATGAGTTTGGCCATAAACGTAAGAAATTTTTTACAGTTTTGACTAGAAATCATGTTTTCTGATGAGGTTTTTTTGTTAGGAATAAGATTCTTTTAAGTTCCTTCCCTCCTCACCATGAATTTCACAAAGGTCCAGGTGCATCTTCACTATGATCCATGTTGGAAAAAGGGTGTGAAGAGAAGTGACAGAAGTCAGTGATGTTTGTACATGGTAACTAACCCATAGGTACTTGTGTCAGACCATTTGGCTGGATTTCATCTTTGTAAGATAAACTGATAAGGATGTGTGCTTAAGAGCTTTGTTTTTGGTGGTGGTGATACAGAGGTTTGTTTGTTTTGTGGTTTTTTAGTGCAATTACCAAGGAAAGACAATTTTAAGGTCTTCAGTCCTGGGAACTATCAACAGATTGATCTCAGTGTAGCTATTTCATTAAATGCAATTATGTGCCAGCTCTTGGGAGAAAATTTAACACCAGGAAGGAGCAATGTGTTGAATTATCCAGCACCAGCGACAGGTGAGAAGCCAGTGTGAGTCAGGAGGCAAGTTTTGTATGAAGGTACAGAGAGAGCAGGAGCAAGCTGCAGGTTCTTCATGTGGCACAAAAAGAGCCCAAGAAGCCCGACTGAAGGCATGAGGAACTGCTCAGCCAAAGCCTGTTGGTGAAGTTCGATAGAATGATTTGTGTCCTTCTGGCCTGGGCTGCTGAGGGCTTTGGATGACAGATCTTTGTGCACGCTGTGCATGACCTGCTGGGCAGCAGGAGATCCTGGCGCTCGGGCTGCGTTTGGGGAACTTGAGGAACTCTGCTGGAAGCTTCACTAAACCTTTTACAGTTCAGCCTTAAGGAGGAGGTGCTTCTCTCTAAAGGTGGGGGTTTTTTCCCGCTTTTTGTTTTAAAATTGAGTTTTGGGTTGTGTTCTGTTCTGTAGTTGTAAATCACGCTGATTCAGTGCATGCAGTTCTCTGGATTGACTCATGGAGATCCCGGGCTGGTTAAGAATGACCTGATTGTTGCAAACAGTCCTCCCGCTGTAAGACCACACTCTCATCTTACTTGCAGTGATAGACCTTTTTCTTCCTAGTTAATATTGTTACTTGATATGTCCAGGCAATTGAAATGGATGGCTTAGGTCAGTACTCGAAAAACATTTCTGTAAATGCAAATGAACGTTTGACTTGCAAAGGTGTTTTTTCGACACTGCAGCACTCAACATTTTCTTTCGGGTTGAGGCACTTGAATACAAATAATTAATCCTTGATTTCAGAGTTTCTCGGGGGACACCTCTGGATTTGGTATCTACTCAGTGTCTGCTTTACTCCCTTGAGGAGAATTCCTGGAAGAATAAATCTTCTCATACAGTCACCAGCTTGCTCCAGTGGGACAGTATTTTCAGATGCAATGTAAGAGGGACTAATTTGATACTATCATAGTATCTCTTTTATTTTGGCAAGTTTGGGATATTTTTTATTGAAGAGTAATAAGGAGTGATGGGCAGGTACTCTTTCTTTTGTATGCTTTTTTTTTAATTCAGAAGGAAAGAACAGCCCTTATTTAGTCAGAAAACTGAAACTTTCCAATTAAAATACTACAGTAATAATATAGCAGTGCTCCAATCATTGAAACTCTTCTAACATAAACAATCCAGACATGGTTAAAGTCTATGGAGAATATCCAAGGTAAAGTTTATTTTCTTGTGCAGAGTCCAACACAGTGACTTTATACCTGTTCCTCTTAGGAAAGGTCACACTCAAAGTCCTGTTGAAAAGATAGAAAGTGAAAGTCTTATCTGACCCTTCAGTCTGTCTTAGCCAGTGATTCTTCCAGGAGGAAAGTAAAATTCATTTTCTTTCATTTGCAATGGATATGCAATACAGCAGTATAAACAAGAAGGAGGAATCCTATCAAAGCCTGGAGGTATTGGACTGAAAATGTATTCTTCAGAATATCAGTTAAATGAGATACCAGTAAGAGTGGTTTTAATACTGATACAACTAATCCTTTCTCCTAAAACTATAGGGTAGGGTTGTAAGTGGGGTGCCTTTGTTGGATGAAAAGGATTGCCATATGATGTTTGGATTTTGGTATTTTTCAGAACATTGAATTTTTGTCATTATTTCAAGTCGAAATTGAAGACTTAAAAGAAACAGTGTATTTTAAAAAAGTAGTTGGAAGTGAATTTTCTCCTTTTCCTTTCCTAGTCCTGTGTCCCAGCAGTGATGAAAACAGCATTTGTAGACTCTCTGGAAGGAGCAGGTCAGTGGGAAAAAAAAATGCATTAAATTCTCTGGACTTTGAAGCAGGAATCCATCAGTGTTTTAACACAGCCGATCAAATAATAAATTTTACATTTTTCAAACAGAAGGGAATTATGTGAGGAAGGTGTTGCTGAGATAAAACCCATGGTTGCTTAAATGAAAATCTTCTAGTGGAGGTGCAAAAAAATCTCGGCATTGTTCTCCAGCCTTCCTCCCACCTTGGTGCCTTGTGCAGTGGAATTGCTCTCTGTGTGAATTAATTTAGATATAAGGTGAACTGTAGATATGTACACCTGGCAGTTTGATGCAGGTTTTACTGTGCTAGTGGGATGACCTTGCTGTAAATTGTCGTGAGGGTAAATTAGGCCTTCAGGTTGGCTTTATTTGTGGTACAGGTACTTGGTATCTAAAGGGTGGAGGAGGAATCTGTTTCTGCTGCTCTCCAAGCCTAAGTGCCAAAAGACACAAAATAATCTCCTTTTTGCTGGTTTGTATTCCTTGTTTAGGGTACCCTTGTTTGGGGTAGGTGCTGGCAAAATATCTTTGGTGTAGTGTAATGTGTGTGTGATGTAACACATCCAGCTGCAGCCAACTTCTTAGAGAAATTGCTGTGGCAAGGCGGGGTAGACTCCAGAGTTAGAGCTGGAGTCAGGGAGAGGCATTTCTTGCACTGAACTGGTTTTCACTGGAAACATGTTGATTCACTGAAATGGGGGAAAAAAAAAAGTAATCTAGATTCTGGCTTGGAAGGCTGAAGAGTCTCCCAGATTGCCAAGAAACCTGTTCTGCTGCGGGGAGATGGTCGCTCTCTCCTGCTGAGCCTGCTCTGGGTGTAAGGGATGAAACATCCACCACACCACTGAAGGGTGCCCAGTGTGGAGCTCTGCACTTGGGGAATCAGCTGCACTGGGGTCGGCTGGGCTATAAATCTCAGCTTTAATAAGTGAGGCTGTGGAGTGGACTGACATTATTCTCCTGTGTGAAAGTTGTCATGTTTTCCCAACGCAGAACAGGTCAACTTCTGAAATGCCGATATTTTTGGCAGAATAAACCCCACACTGCTGGCTCTTTCTAGCCCCAAATTGACCTGCCAGTAACACAGGGTTATCTCAGCATGTTTGCTGACTCCAGTAGGATTCAGAGCCATGGCTTGTGGTTAGAGGCAGATTTGCCTGGATCAGATGAGTAGGCACAAAGACAGCTTGACAAATGTTAAGTATCATTTAAAAGTAGTTTAATTTAGACATTGTTTATCCCACAGCCTCTCCGTGTTATTGATACAAACCCATCTCCCTGGCGTTGTCCCTGCCTGGTGTGTACTCTCCCTGACCTCCCCAGTAATGCTTTTTAGAACAGATGAGCTCTTCTGTGCTGAGAGTTGGTGGCTTACACACAGCCACAGAAAGAACCCAGTGGATTGGTGGGAATAAAGAAAATACGAGCTTTGATGGAAGTTTTGCCTTGCTCAGCTGAGTCGAACCTGAGCCTCCCCTGTTCTGTCCCCGCAGTCTCTTGCCAGCTCAGTTGAGTGGTGAGGGTGAACTGTGATTACATTTTCAAAGTATTTTCTCACCCATGGTGCTACCAGAGACCTTGAGCAAATAAGATCTATTAATAACCCAGTAGCTTTTTACGTTGTTCAGTTAATAAGCAGAAATGGCACCCAACTTGTCAAAGTGATTGCTGCAAATGTTTCACAACTTAGTAACTGTCTGGCTCATCTCTGTGTTATTCAGAATAAAAAAATACAAATATTTGAAATTACGCCCAGCATTTTAAAGTATTACCAACACCATTTTTTCCACATACTAGATTTAAATTAATTTCTTAGAATGCCTAAGTAGGGAATGTTACATCTTTCTCAGTTCTCTGCTGCACTTACTTTCTTCTTGACCTGGATTTGTGTTTCTTTGTGTCTTTGCTTTGCTTGGTGTAGAAATACTGTTTGTAGAGGTGTTCCTGGCAGCACTACTCACTGGAGCTTCGATTTGATTAGAGAAAGGGGAACATGGGGTCTGCAAACATCTCGGTGTCTTTATTGGCAGCACTTACTGTAGAAACATTTGAAATGCTCCTGAAAGCCATGCTGGTGCTGGGAAAGCAAATTTGAGCGGGATGAAAACTTCTCAAAGCTGGCTTTGAAAACCAGCAAAACCCCCAACTCTCTTATTTTCTAGGCCAAAAGGCACTGCATGAGCTTTCCTGAATATGAAAGAATTCTCAAGACTGTTCGTAAATTTACTTCATTCTTCGAGCAGAATGTTGCCAAGTAATTATCTGTAGTCGAGTTCATTGCTTTGTAAACTCTTCTGACACGAATGTTATCCTTTAATTAGAATAAATACAATTAAACATTGAAGTGAGTGTTTGATAAATGTGAAAAAATCAGAAGCCTTTTTTTAATGAAAATTGTTCCAGTGTTGCAGATAGTTCAGGAGGCTCTGATGAACTTCACTTACCTGAAGAGACAGAGTTGTTGATAAGGGCCCATCTCACACTTGCCTTTGATTTCTTACTTACTGCAATAATGCAATTTCAAAGCATATTTGAAATAAAAAAATGAATAGTTGAGAGTGAATTGTTAAAACTCACAACTGAACAGAGGAGTTAACTTTGCTTTTCTGCTCATGGATCCACCCTTGGATTAATTAGTTTTACAGTGAATAATATAACGTGTCAGTGGTCTGGATTGTGACCTCATAATTTTCCCAGCATCATTGTCCAGATAATAATTAAGTTATTTATAAACACATTTATTTACAGAAAATGTTTATCTATAAATATTCAGTTATTATTTCTGTTCCTACCCAGGACTTGGCAGTTTACTTCCACTGAAGAATTTGGGGCATGATTTGAACAATATGTTTGTGGAAACTTCATGTAAAAAAGGCAAATCATCACTTCTGTTTTTAATAAACACACTATTTCCACACACAGAAATTTAAATCAAGTTATGTATTCCTTGCCCAGCTGTGGGAGTCCTTTCAAATTCCTTGTACTAAACTGCTTGGGACAAACACTGTAAGTTAACTTGAAAAATACAAGTCCATGTTCAGTGTTAACCTCTAACCTTCACAGGCTCTTTGTCTAAAATCAGAATTTCACCTGGTTTACTTCAGGAACATAGAGGTAGGCTTGCATTTTAAGACTCGGGATTAGCAGGCTTATTTTAAGGAAGTGCATTTAAAATGTTATCCCTGAAGCACGAAGGGAATTCAGTGTTCGTATTGGGAGTTTGAGTACACGTCAGGAGATTGAATTTCACTAAGGAAAAGCAGCAGACCTTGCAGTATCTTAAATGTCTGTGGTTGATTTGTGATAGTGGAGTCTTCATCAGCTAATTGGAACATGCTTTAGCCAAAGCAAGACAAAAAGTGATAACACTGCTGCAAAAACACCTGGGGCCAAACCAAAACCAGCTGCAGTTTTATTTTCCGTTTTTGCAGAGGCAGGACAGTCGGGCACAATTAGTGGGACGTAGCACACTGCAGCATTTTTCATATCTCCTCAACCTCCTACTGATGTGCAGGAGAAGGAATGCCACCAAAACCTCTTAACAGACTCAAAAGTGAAAAAAAAAAAAAGGAACCATTGAATCTGCCGGTGCTCCAATCACAGCTTCTCTTTAGCTGTATTTGCAATACCTGGAATACAGAACTGGCATCCTTGAAGCTGTTTTAATTTTAATAGAACTGTGCCATTTTAAACCAGAGACAGATTTGATCCATGATAATTGAGTGCTTCTAGTAGCCACGTCCCTTGGGGATAGACTGCTCTGGGGCAAGGCTTGGGTGGCTGCACACCTGGGAGATAGACTGAGACTGAGATAGACTGGGCTGGAAACAGGCTGGATGGAGAACTACTGTGGGTTTTTTCCATGGCTCTGACCCAAAGTTTAGAGAAAATGATGCTAAGCTTCTGTCAGCCCCCAGTGGATCGTGTTGCTTGGTGTGGAAGCCACATCAAAAGTGATGTCCATCAACTCCCTGCATGCGGGCCCAGAATGTGTCAGCTGTCATGTGATGAATTGCACAGGTCATGAAAAGAAATTTAAAACAAAAACATAAAAACGTGAAGAAGGTAGTAGCATTACTGAAAAACAAAGTGAGAATGGATATGTTTGTGCCTGAATTTTCTTCCTGGGGCAGAGGCACTTCCTCTGCAAGTGGAGGGTGCTAAATCAGATCCTCTTCTGCTGCCAGCAGAGGGCTTGGGTTATGAAATTTTTATTCCTGGTTCTTTGCTGATACACAGAACACTTGGAAAACTTTCCCAGACCCTCCCTAAGTGGCCTCCCTTGCAGCATTCCCTGCCAGCATCCAGTTTGTTCCCCTGGGGCTGTTGTTGGCTGTGGTGTCACTGACGTGGGTCAGCCCAAGCAGGACTGACGGGGAGAAAACTGCAGCTGCTCGAGTGCTGAAAAACTCTGGGAGCTGCTGCTTGAGCTGCCCATGGTGCAGTGTTGGGGAAGATGAAACAGGAAAGCCTTATAAGTATGATTGCCTGGCAAAAGATGCTGAGAATATGGAAACTATAAGTGACATTGAAATGAAAGCAGACTTTGAGATACCAGGCCTTAGTCACTGAACAACTGGAAAACAATGGTATGGCCGACTGAAGGTAATCCCCTTTGATTGAACAATACCTTCTGCTAGCACAAGGGTCCAAGGGTTAAAGCAGACCCTGCCAGCTTGGCAGAAGGGGTCCAAAGAGTAGTTTTTAGGGTTTAAAATATAAGGTAGTATGGTAATGCAATGATTCTTATAGGCTGTATGTAAATGCTATAGGATTTGTATCTTGTACTAGATTGGTTGATGAAAATTAGAATATTCAACACAGAAGATTTGTGGTATTGTAAACGAGAACCTTGAGCTGTTACACCTCTTACACACACGCTCTTGCACTTCTTCTTCTTTACTCTCTCTCTCTATGGCTTCCCACTTTTCTGGCCTGCTTCTATCTGTGGCTGGTGGCTCCAAGCAGGTCCCCTGTACCCAAGCCCTGAGCAATAAACCTCATGCTCTGAGATCTGACTTCAGAGATCTTTCGTCTCCATCCGTCCCGACCGTCCAAACCGAGGCAGATCCTGCAGTGCAGCCTGGGGCAGTTGTCTTTCACAAGCCACTGAGTGCATGAGCAGGCAACTGTGGCTGGAAACATTTGGGTTTCTCCACTACAATTACACTGTGAAGGGTATTCTGCAACTGCGAGGTAGTGGTGGTAAATGATGGTAGGTGAGCACTGAAGCTCTCTTCACACCTTCGGGAGTGCAGGTGTTGCTGGGTGTTACATCAGTTGGAGCAGTGAGTGAAATGTTTTACAGCCTTTCATAACTTGTGCTGGAATTAGCACTGGGCACAGCTGATGCTGACATACCAAAAAAGTTACATGTGAACTGAATTAGGTTGAATAGATACAAAAATTAAGAAAAATAGAAACTCATGTAATGCGCATTTTTCTGTGTATATATTAAATACATCTGAATCAGGCAAGTTCTTTGGAAAATTAACTATCTTGAGAACTCCAAGTGCATTGATTTAGTCAATTTTATGGAATGACCACACATTGAGATTTGGCAAAGGACCTAAACCATCTTATTGCCTACAAAGAACTGCTGATTGCAAGCAGACTTGGAACATAATGAAGTTCCTTCCTAATAAGAAGGGCGGTTTTGAGTTGCATCTTCACAGGCTGATGAGAATTATTTAGAGTTAATAGAATTTCTCTATATAAGGGTCTGTGTTAGGTAATAGAACTTGATCCAGCTTAAAAATAAAACTATATTCAGTTTGTGTGACAACTTGTGTGTGGTTTCTAAGTATTTGCAGAGAATTCTGTGTGTAAATCAGTGCTTTTTAATTAATCAGGATGCTCACATTGTATTAATAATACTTTTCTCAGCTTATCTGTGTGGCAGAGTTAATAGCTATTAAGTCTAAGTTGTTCCCAGAATAGCAGTGTGTGTGTCAGTAGTGCTGGACGATGTTAGCTGTCCGTTCAGACAGCATAAAGCATCTCAAGCAGTTCAGGTAACTGCTTATAAAAAGAGTGGGAGTGGGAAAAGGCTTTATTTAAGTAATTCAGGCAAACCTTTTAGATTATTAAGGTGTTTTTTAAAGTGATTACATAATAAACATTTTAATTTATCAGCAGAATGCCATGGAAAAATGAGATACACATGGGTATTGGACACCTTCTCATTATAAATCTTCAGTTTGTTAAAAAAAAAAAAAATTAGAATTTACTTCCATCACCTTTTTTGCAATAAGATCTGTTAAGTAGCAGTGAGATTTCAACCCAAGCTTTATCTGGTGTAACTGACACAGATTTTGGTGAAGGCTGTCTATAGTTCCAGTGTTCTGAACTAGAGCTTTTTGGGAGCCACCGTAGTCTCTGTCACTTCCGCTGCTGCAGCATCTGCATCAGTGGAACTGCAGCATCTCACAGCAGCAGCAAATTGAATTGTTTTTAGTACATGATTGCTGTTATGTAGTAGCTGTTTGTTGTGACAGATGTTGTTTTAGGGCCTTGTCTACCGAGTATTCAAAAATCTGTGCTTCACTACAAACTAATGCCGTAGGCTGCTTCGTTTTATTAACTAGACATGAAGAGGTTCAGAAATCAAACTAAGACTCTAAATTTTTATTTTAGCTTATTTTCCAGTATCTAATTGAAAAAAGTTGAATAATCAAAGGTTTTTCTTTGTAATTCCTTCTTCATAAACCTTTGAGTCAGAGTTCTACATCTTTGCAGAATTCTGGTTTGACTTTGCCTTGTCCCATAATGGCAGTTTCTGAATTTCCTGCCTCTGTTGCATAAACAGAGAAACTCAAGAAAAAAGCAGCATGGGTGCTTTTTAGATCAAATTATACCTCTGGAATGATAGCTGAAAAGAACAGTAAGATGTGTCTTCACTTTCTCAGCCCTCCTAGCATGCACACAGGACAGAACAAAGTTGCTAGGAAAGTTCTGAGTCTGCTGTAATTAGCTGAACAATTCACCAGTGTGCTTGTGAATGCCTGTTGTCTGACAGTTCTCACTCCTGTTGTGAGCTTTGGGGAAGGTTAAATCTGTTCTAAACAGCAGCAACTTTGTGTTTCCTGCAGTCTATGGGAATGGTGTTGAATTGCTCAGAACCTTTTCCAAATCTGGGGCCAAGATTGTGCAGGTTGGTAGTAGAGCTCCAGATGAAATTCCTTTCTGCAGCTGAAGCATTTGGGTTTTAAAGAACAGGTGAAACCAGAGGTTGTGTTCTCATTTGGGCTAGAATGATCATCTTTTGGGCAAAAGGACGTGTCTGACAGTGCCAGTATTTCCTGGCCTCATTTCTGAGGCTCTGATCTTACAGGGCTGTATCTTCAACAGTTTTTACTGTTGCTTTTTAACCAACATTGGGTTTTAGAGCCACCTCAGTCTGCTTTTTCTTGCTGCTGCATTTGTTTTATGAAATATGATGAAAATGCTGTGTGATCTCTCTTTAGAGAGAACTTGGTGCATAAAACCAAAAGAAAACAAACAAAAAGCCCCTAAGCTCTCTTGACGGATCAATAACACGTCATTACTGCTGGTTTCCTCTTTTTAAAAATCACTCTTATTTTGTCTGATGGGACAAACTGGAAGTGTCAGGGCTGGCACATTAGGTAAAAACCTTTCTTAGTAATAGGATTCAAACACCATTCATGATCATCTGTGTAAAAAATTGCCTGAGTCTAATTTCTTAGCTGTTGTCAACACATATGCACGAGCACGTGTGAATACACAGGCTGATCCTGAGGCTGCTGAATGCAGTAGTTACAGAAGTGCTGTAATTAATGGGGGGACAGTGCTGAGCCCAGCTAGGGACATGGGTTCGGTCAGTGGCAAGCAAATGAACTGGGAACAAAGCAGGGAGGGCTGTGAACTCTCCCTGTGTTCCATGGAGGTGGAGATAACAGAGCAGAAACATGGCAGAGCAGCAGGCACGGCTCAGGGAAGTGGGAATTGTAGAGCTGGGAGGAAGGCACTGTACATTAGACACTGTCATTCGACTCAGTCATCTGTAGTGAAGCTTGGGGATGTGTGGATAAAGTTGGCGATGCTCTTCTGTGCGAGAGAAAATAGTACAGAGAGGCATTAATGGACCCGGGGCAAAACTCAATGACTGAGCAAGTCAGCAGGTCAGCTCTGGCTGAATTCAGGCTGAGGACAGAGGGAGAGCCTGCCTCAAGAAAGGCAGCAGGGAGAGCATGGCTTGGGCAGCTGAACAGTGAGAGCACCGAGGGGCTGTGATTGCTCTCTCTAAATGCCTCACCGTAGAGGGAGAAGAGCTATTTAAGTGGAAAAGATTGTTGGCAGAGGCATGTAAGTGGGTATAAACTGCAGATGGTAAATTTAGCCTGGGAATTAGATGTCAGTCGGTTGGAGAACCGAACTGCTGGAACAGTTTATTAAGAGGAGTAGGGAGGATCAGCTAACCCATATTGTTTTAATATGAACCATTTTAAGCATGACTAAAGCCTAGACCTTGAGGCTCAGGAGTTCAGTTTCGATCCTGTGTCCTAAAAGGAGTGCTGTCATCTGAAAGAACCTGCGTTGTAAGGCTGGATATAGGAGAGCAGAGATTTCTGAGTTTCTCTGGGTGGGACAGAAGTCCTGATCTCGTCCACTCTCCTGGTTCCATGTGCAGATCCTGGAAAGGAAGGAGGAATGTGAGGCAAAACCCACCAGGATGTCACTGACCATTGCTGTAGAGTCTTGTAGGAAGTCTAATAGCCAAGAAATTTTCACTGGAAGACTTTTATCCCCAGCTCTGCTGTGCTCAGGTTTATTCTCTGTTTATTACTACTTCAGCAGTTCCGTGTGGTTAATTGGCCCTCATGGTTTTTTATTTTTCCCTTGCTCAAAGGACAATAAAGCTTAACATTTCTGTAGATTCTTGTGCTGCAGGGTATCTATAGTTGCTCCTATCTAGTGTTTCCTGTCCCAGCAAGGGCCCCTAAATCTCACTTTTTGCTTCCCTGTGCTGACGGAAGAGCAACCATTGAAAAAAATACTCCTCCCGCTCTTTCCCTTAGCACAGATTTACTTCCTACAGGAACTGCTGACTGTAGATCACAAATAGCTTGTTAAAGTGATCAATGGTTTCCCTTATTGAAATGAAAATCTGGTTATAGGATGAAGTGTGGGTTTGTCAGATTTACTATGGTGATAACCCACAGAAATGTTTAAGAGATGGTTGCACCAATTCATTTTCTTTTATAGCACAACCTTGTGGAAGTTGACAGTTACCATGGTTTCACATTGCTCAACATTAGTTCCCCTGGAAAAAAACCCCAAACCAACTCATCTTGTTTTTTCATAGTGAATGAGGTGGTGGTGTGTAAATTGAAATCCAAACAGATAAAGAAATTTGAATTTAAAAGGAATTTCAGCAAAAGTATTGAAGAAAGGGAAGGAGGAAACATGATAGTTTGTAGAAACAAACTAACTGGGAAATCTGAACTTCAGTAAATTCCTTAGAGCAGCACAGGTGTGTTTGCAATGACAGGGCTTTTCCACCTGCCAGCTCTCAGGTGAATCTCACTGCTTGAGATGGCTCTTGCCAGGGTTATGACAGAAGAGGGGAAATTAGTGTCAAGGTGAATTACTCAGTTGGAAAGACTGCAGTGTGTTTGTCTTCATTGGGTGTTTTTCCTAGAAGGAAATAGCTGCTCCCATCTCCTGCAGAAAAAGTGATTATTTATGCCGTTTAAATGAAAGGAGCAAAAGCAAACAAGCAGAGTGGTCTGTCTGGGAAGAAAACACCACTTGATTGTGTTGTAATTGCACTGCACGGTTTGAGAACATGCTGCCCCTCGTGTTTGTTGTGCTGGCTTGGTAAAGGAGCCCCTTTGCTTTTGTGGGTCCCTGTGGGTGTTCCCAGCTCCTCGAGCCCCTCGCTGCCCATCCACCTGCTCCTGAGCGTGCCACTGCCCAGAGGGTTTGACAGTGGCCAGGCCTTTGCTTAACGTGAGGAGAGGGGGTGGAGGCATTACCTGTCTGTCTGTCTGTCTGTGATTTATCAGATCTGGCACTGTGTTGCACTGACCCTTTCCCCGGGGGCTCCCAGGGTGTGGGTGTGTGTCCGCAGAGCTCTGAGGAGATCGGTCAGCCACCACTAAGCCGAGGGGACAGGAACACCCACCCTCCTGTATTGGTGTTTTCCATGTCTGCCTTTTTCCCATTAGACATTCCTGGCAGTGCAGATCGCAGGGCTGGGCATCGAGAGACCTTAAGCTAATAAACAGTCTGGGAATTGATGCCTTCTAATTGATCTGCTGTTGTCCAAAGATGAATTGCACTGCTGAGTCAGGCTGGAAAGGGTGATATAAATCTTTAGGCTGTTTTCAGGTGGATTAGATTTTGATAATAATTAGGGTTAAAGGTGTAATTTTGAAAAATAAAAATGTTTTTTGAATGGAAAACTTGATATGGGCACTGTGTGATATGTATTTTAGATATAACAGGGTCTGAAAATTAGTTGAATGTTTCGGTAACACCGGGTGGACCGATTATGAGAGGATACTTAAAATCCTTTTGAAAGTCAGCCTTGTAATCTATATATAGATTTATCCTCTTGGGTTTTGTGGTACATCATCTTAATGTTCTAATTACTAATTCAAATTCAAGAGTTGCCTAAAGCACAATAGAAATTGTAACACTCTGCTTGTCCTTTTTTCCCCCTAGTCTTTCTAAGATGATAAAGTACAGGGAGTCACGTTGGTAGATGTCACAAGTACATGCACGGCATCTGGATACAGATCTGTTAAATACTGCTTGATTCATGGTTATAGTTGCAGGTAGTAAAAGTCAGCATTGTTATTAGCAGATGTAAACACAAATACTGTGTGCTGTAATGTCTGGCTGTGTCTCAGAAGATGGTGAGTATTTGGTAGCACTGCACAGGAGAGGCTGGAGCTCCATGCCGTTTGCAGTGACCCTGATCTGGGGGAGAACAACTCTTGGGGTGTTTGACTTGTACTAACCCTCTCTGTGCTGGGGCTATCATTAGGTAGAAGCTTTTGAGCCTGAAGTTAGACTTTTAGTAGAAAAGTAGGAATACCACTGAAAAAACCCGTTTGTAACTTTGTTGTAGCCGGTGGAATTGCTGTTGGAGGTTAAAAGTGCTGTAAAAAAGACAAACCCAATGCAGGTATGCATATATAGGCATAGCTGGCTTGTAAAACAGCCCTGTCCACTGCCATTTGGAGAGAGTGGTGTTGGTAGGAGGGGTAAAACATGCTTCTGTGAGCAAGTTTAAGTGCTGTTGTTCAGAGGAGGCATCTTTTCCCCTTTGATGGTTGCCAGAGCCTGCAGCTCTCTGAGGAGAGCTGACACTGTCAGCCTGAGCATGGCTGGAACAACAAGTGGTGTCTGCTTCCACGTGCACACACAGTGGTATTTCTGAGTGAAACTGGATTGAGAGGATTGTTTCCACTGCAGCAGTCTTGGCTGAGGGTGTTGTCTGAGTCTTTGGGTTTTAGCTCATAGCAGCCTTTAGTACGTGTGTGTGTTAGGAATAACTCACTCTCTTGGTAGTAGTGGTGCCAATATATGTGATATAACGAAGTATATTCCTGTTTTAACCCTGCTATCTGATAGCTTAATTTAATGTCCTGTTCCTCCACAATCACCCTGAGACTGTGTAAAAACTGAATTTCCTCCTTTTACAGGCCATTCATGGATTTTATTGACTTTAATCATACCACTCACAGCTATCCAGTTCCCACATTAAAGAACCTTAATGTATTTAGCCTGTCCTAGTATTCCAGCTAGCCCACATCTTTAAAATATTTATTGCCATTTTTATACCTCTCTGTACTCTAGCAGTGTCCTCTTTGAGGTGGGATAACCAGAATTCCATGGAGTGTCCAAGACACAGGATTACTGTTGCTTTGTAGTGGTAAAAAAAAAAAATCTTATGGAGGGAAAAAAGGGGGGAAGAAATCTAAGAAAGAAAATCCAAGAAGAAATCATGTTTGTCCTTTCTGACAGTGGCTGAACAATCAGCTGATGTTCCCAAACTGACCATAACAATCCTCTGCTCTGTCCTGAGCAGTGGTGGCCAGTTGTGTGCCCTGCAATGTGCTGGTATTTAGGGCAGCTTTCCTCTGGCTACATCTGGTGATGTTGAGCTTAATCCATCGGTTCTGTTGCCCAGTCACTCAGTATCGTGAAATCCTCCCCATTGCTCTTCTAGGGCAGATGTGATTTTCCACACACTGAATAATTTTGTATTATTAGTAAATTCTGTTACTTCAGTGGAGCTTAAATCTCACCATGTTCTTGAGCTGGTTCTGAAGAGGGGGTCAGAGTCTGTCTCAGTGTCATATTTCTCCCATGTTCTTTTGCAAGAATAATTAACTGTGAAATTGGTAAATTTAAAGATGGTGTCACTTAGGGAAGTTTTGCTGTTTTCCGTGGTTACAGAATGGTGTCAGTGCCAGTGTCCCCAGTCTGAACTGATGGCTGTTCAGTGGGGACAGGTAACTCAAGAAATGACTGCCTTACTCAAACACTTGAGTGCGTGTTTTTCACAGCTGACTTAACAAAAAGCCAGAAGAGCAGCAAACAAGTTGCTTCTAATGCTTTCAATTCTTTGAGCAGTTCTGTTTCCTTCCATTCTGCAAGGAATTCTGTGTTGACAGCTTGGTTGACTTCCTTTTCGTAGTTTACTTGCCTGTGTATAGATTCAGATTTCCTCTCTCTTTGTGGACAGGCACATAAACACATGTGCATGCACATACGCCTCCCTTTGGTCAGCAGTTCTCCTGTCTTTGGCAAAATCAGCAAGTTCTCCCCTTAAAATGCTGGCTCTTACTGCAGCTGATAGAAGGCCCATATGTGCTGCTTGTCAGACAAACTCAACCCGTTTAGTCCCCCGTGCAGTTCCAGCCAGCTCAGGCTTGCTGGACTCCACCTTGGCCAGAGCTTTTGGGATCTGTGTGGCAGAGTACCTTCAGTACAGAGTCTGCCACCGTCCTTTTGAGCTGTTAGGTGGGGTTGTGACTTGAAAAATTGTCTGTCTTAGCCCGAAAAGGGAAAAATATTTCCTTTCTACATCTCTTAAAGATCGACTTAATCTTTCTTGTAGTGCAGTAACTGAGAGAGTATCATAACAGCACTGGCCATTTGGAATGTATTACAGACCTCAGCACATTTACCCACAGGCATTTAAGCAGACATGAACAACTGACTTGAAAATCACTGAATCTAAAGTAATGCTTTGTTAACTCTGTACCTTGAAAATAGGCATACATCCTCCCACCTCACTTTTTTTTTCCCCCTCAGAGTACTGTAAAATACAGCATTCAATGTTTCCAAAGCTGAATTCTCTTAAAATTTAATTGAGGAAACTGTGATCCCGTAAAAAAAAAATTCCCGCCTTACTTGGTCGTTAAAACCAAATTTTATACATCTGGAAAGAGCTGTTCATTTCTTGTGTTACACAAAATTAGCACGTCAGCTGAATGGAAAAGAAAACACGGGATGACACATTCTGCCAGTTACATTTATACCGTGCTGCTTGTATCAAATATAAAGAAAAAACCCAACAGAAAAGATGTAGGAACAGGACAAACGCAAAAGTAATAGACCACTGAATTTATCCGAACTGCATTCGTTACTGCAATCTGTTCTGGTAAAGGTCAGATTTCCCAGCAAAGGGGGATACTCTTTCTGCATCCCACTCCCTGGAAGTTATGGCTATTTGGACATAAATCTCTTCTCATGACCCGTTGAACAGGTGGATGATGAATTCGAGGCACTTACCATAAATACATTGTCATTAGGCACGGACCATTTGTTTGTGTTTCGTGCCACCTTTTTGCTTGTAGGATTTGTTCATAATATTGCAAGCGGCTCAGCTGAACGGAGTGAACATGCAGCAGTGTCTGCACGGTGGTTATTTGGCATTGTTCCAAAGAGTGATGCTTGTTCTCTTTTGCTAAGGGAGATCCCAGTAAAAATAGCAGTAAGCTTTCTAAAAAGAAAAGCCATGTGTCACCGGAAGGATGAATTGTGAGAGAAAAAAGCAGAGAGGACTCTGTTTAGTGCCTTTGTGCTGGGGCTGGATGGATCCCAATCCATAAGCTTTTGGCACCTTTCAGGTGTAACAGCAGTGATAGATACTTCGTGCAGAAGTTTAATGCCATTATAGATAAGCTCCCAGTGTTCATCAGCTACCGAGGCACAGAGCATCCTGTGCTTGTACCAGGCTGCCTCCTGACCCAAACCAGACCCGGCCAAGCACCCCAGAGAACGGAACTGAAGTATTAGTGTTGGAGGCAAGATGTAAGGCTAATGCAGTTTCTCCCCAGAAAAGGAGCAAACAGCAAAAGGAAGATGATGGGATGGCTGGTTCTGCTGTCTGTGGTTCCACATTTAGGGCACTTGAAGCAATAAGGGAGTCAGATTCAATGAAATCCAATCTAGTGTGATTCATGGTATGTTTTCTGCTGAAAGTGGTCTTTATGCTTCTGTCCTGTCACTGGTGGGCCATTTGGGAGTGAGAAGATTTCTTTTGTGTTCCTGCTTTTGCCACGACCTAACTACCACCTTAGTCAGATTACTTAATTCTCATATCTGTCTCTCATCTCCAAAGCTTGACCTGCAGGAAATTTTTTTCCCCAGTACATGTTTATACTGTGCTTTATCAGGTATGGCCATGATCTCTTGATAGAGTCTGCTCATTGCAGCAGTGATGCATTGCTGCTATTAGAAGTGGCAAGAACACTTACGGGAGCATTATCTAAAAAACTCCACTTCCACACTGGAACACTCGTGCAGCTGCTTAGAACGCTGTTGCTTGCTCTGGTTGCTATTTCTAGTTTCAAAGTTGATTCGTATGGCTTTAGTATAAATCTTTTGAGATGCCTTTGCTGTTATATTGTTGCAACAAGAACTTCATCCTTGTGAAGTTCACAAATTTTATGTGTATAAAACCATTTAGCTTTCTGTTAAGGGTATAGAATTTAAGTAAATAGAATAGTAGTTTTGAGAAGTGGTGGCAGGACTTGGATTTCCTCATGTGCCCTGTAGGGCCAGGGACTGTGTCTGAGCTTAAGTGATGTTAATAAAACATCCTTTACTATCAGTGTTCCTTGCTCTGGCCTATGATTGTTCTGAAGAAGTTTATGCCTCTTTGTAACACTTCACACTATGTCTGAAAATACCTTTTGTGTCAACGCACAAGAAAATAGGTCATTATACTGGCGGAATTGCTGCACAGCAGAACAGGCTTAGCAAAAGATGGGGTGTTCAGGTTTCCAGCTGGGATTCAGTAGAGTGATTTTCAGAAGCCCTGCTGCTCCTTTGCTGCTCTCCAAACACTGCCTAGGGGGGGAGCCAGCATGGAGTAATTAGAAAAACTTCTGAGAGAGCTTTAGGAAAGGCTCCGGATACTGGGCATGCTGTAACACCAGAACAGCACAGAGAGGTGGGTGCTGTCATCTTCTGCTTCAGCTGTGTCAGTTTGAGAACAGATTAATGCAAGAAGGGCTTCTATTACTTTTAATTTTCTCTTAGCACCTGTGGGGTGCACTACACTTGTAAGCGTGCACATTAAAACTCAGTCAGTTATGAAATGTAAGAAATTTATGACAGGAAATATTTGAGGCAGTAATTTATTACATTTGTTAGGAGAAAAAACTTTCTCAGAAGAAACAACAGTATTTAGAATTGCACACATGCTCCTTCTATGATTTTCCTTGTTGTCTGTCAGTGTATTGTTTTTTCCTTAGTGCAGCTGACAGAAAAGAAATTGAGGGTTTTTTCTGTCATTTCAGTATGATCCTGTGCAGTGTAAGTGAGCAGAAGGTATTGTGTCTGCAATTTGCTGCAAGCTTGATTAAGTTGGGGTTGTGGCTACCAAGAAGCCAGAGAGAAATGGAAGTGGAGGGTCTCACACCAACCCCCTAGAATGAGTCTGGCTATTTGGGAATCTCTCAGCAGTGGAAAAGTAGTTCCATTTCTTTTTGCTGTGTTAGTTGGACACACATTTATGGGTGAAGCATGGTTTTAGTCTAAAAGAGTAGGCAAAATGCTGCAAATGGCATCAAATGTCCCAAAATGTGTAATCTGACAGCACTGGCCAGGAGTTGGTGTGTGAGGTGAAATGGCATTCAGCTGAAAGCAAATTTTGAAAAATGTCTGCACGCTTCTGCATCTGTGAAAAGTTAGGGAAAATGAAATGGTTTTATAAAATAATCCGAACTTTCCCTTCCATAAAATATTTTTCTGATATTACATGCTTCTAAAAGCAAAAGCTCTGCTACGCTGGCAGCATCCCTGCCCACAAAGGCTGGTGTTGTACGTGCTCTCCACAGCTGGCATTGCAGAGAGAGAGCACTGCCACCCCTGACAAGGCTTGCTCTGACTTAGCAACGTAGAAATGTTATTTATAGACCACAGGAGTCCTTAGAGATAAGTAATTATATTTCATCCCTTTTTTATGAAGAATGAACCTCGAGCTTTCAAAGAAATACAGTGCTAAGCATTTTCTCTGGCAGGAAGGGCTGATGCTAACCCTGGGTTTGGCAGTGAGGGGTTGTAGCCTTGGGCGAGTCACTTCACTTCTGGGAATATCAGTTTCTCAGTAAAATGGGAGGTTGTTATGTGTACCTTAGAGATGCACTTTGAAGTATAATCAAACAGTCTTGATTCAGTTCTAATTAAGTGCAATGTGTTACTCAGACCAGTGAAGTGGCTGGCCTAAAGTAGAACGTGCAGAAATTCCTGGTCCACCATATGCTTTTAATCCATACTAACACTTTTCTTGGATTGAGACAGTACTGTACTGAAAGAAGACTGCTGTCACTGAACAACCAACATTAGATTTTTAATAAGATCAAAAATCTGGTTTGGGGGGAGAAAAAAATCAAAAGAAAGGGTAACTTCTGTGGCATAAAAAATTCCTGATATGAATTGTCAAAATGAGTTACAGATCTTTTTTGGAGATTGTTTCCATTAGATTTGGGCCGATAGCATTTATTGGACACCCTGTCTGGAAAGAGATCAAATGAACTCCAGCTCCCATCTTCTCAACAGACCAGAAGTCAAGATTTCCCAGAGCAGAGGTGTTCCAAATGATCCTCAGACAAAGCAATATTTGGCATTTCTTTAACTTAGGAGTTGACAAATAGAAACTTTGTTCATTTTCCCAGTTAATAAGTTTAGCTCACATATATATAGATAGATAGATAGATAGATGCTAATGGAAAATGTTAACTGTCACTATGGGAAGGCAGTGGTGGAAAATATCTTGGTTTTGACCAACTTCATTTGTTTAAAAATAACCAACCCAACAAACAAAACCCCCAACAGATCAAACCAAAGAACAACAACAAAAGCGTGTGGGAGTTTTAAGGATATTGAAAAAACTTGGTTATTTTATTTTTAATTATAATCTGGTGTTTTATTAATGCTTGTGCATATAGTACAGTTAAGCTTTTTAATAAAAGTATGCTTCAGGTCAAATCGTATTTCATCAAAAATCTTTTATGCATTATATTAGGCACTAATGATATGCCAGATCCAAAAGGGAAATAACTGTTCTTGTACTTCAGGAGGGAAGTGAGAGCTGATGGGAAAGGCTGACACATTTCTTTGCTCCTAGTGAGAATTCCTGTGGAATGTGCCAACGGAAAGGGAAACTGGAGACTGAACGTGGTGCGTGTAGAAACTGCCACCTAATGACCCCTCTGGAGCGAGGGTGCACAGGCTCCTTGGGGAGTCAGAGGCACTGGGAATCCTGGCATTTGCAGCCTCCTCCAGCTCAGCTCCTTGCTGTGGAGAGGAACAGCGCCGTGGCCCCACTTGGGTGGCCTTGCTGGGAAGCAGAGGGGCTGCCTCTCCTCGCAGCCTCCGGCCCGCAGAGCCCCTCGCAGCCATCCCAGCCGCACCTTCCCGGGGCAGGGCCTCACACTGGGAAGGGCTGCAGTGCTTCTGGAGCAGCTCGGCCTCGCTAGCACCATCCTCTTCCTGGGTTCATGCTCACCCAAGCACTCGTGTTCGTTTCGAAGGACTCGTGCTCCGTGTCCCGTTGCTCATGCTCCAGAAGATAATCCCCCTTGGCAGGGAGCTCCTGCCACGTGGGTGGGTGTTGGTGATGTTGCTGCCTCCTGTGCACAACCAGCAGAGCAGGATTCGGATCACTGGAGATATTAATGCTTGATTTGTGTGACCATCCCCTCGGTTCCTTCAACACAGGCTTTTTCCAGTAGCCACCGAGGGAATGGATGTAACTACCAAATGTATTTGTCCAGGGGTTCATGCTGTTCCCTTCTTGTGAAGAGCTTTAAGACTCCTTTGGCCGGGCATATTTCAGCAACCAGGAAGGCCTGTCTGCCATCATTTTGTGCCATGCAAGGCCAGGTTTCCTGTCTTTCAGACTGTAGCAGTGTTCTTCTGTCCTGGATGTAGCCTCAATTCCCCTTTCCTAATTTTAGCTGCTTATCTGAGGCGAGTGATTTAGGAGCCTCTTGGCCCCGGTCTCTGTTTGCTGTCAGCAGAGAGCATCAGACACTTCGAGGGGGTGGTTCAGCTCTGCAGTTGGGCTGTGCTGGCTGCCAAAAATGCCTCCTCCCCTAAATGAGAGGCCAGCCTCAGTTTTATCCCTGGCTCCATCCCACCCTGCAGTATGACTGCCCCTCCAGGGGAAGAGGAGTCCTCTCTTCTGGCTAACGAGTAACTGAAGAATTGCCTTCCTCTTAGATGTCTGTCTTTGCTTTTGCCTTTTTCAGCCGTGTGTGAAAGGGGATATTTAAATACAAGATACCATGAGGGACTATAAGCCATTAAGAAAAGAGAAAAACCCCTCCATTTCTTTTTTGCTTGTACCTCCTTTTGATTCTGTTAGAATCAAGAAGGAGTTAAAAGTAAATCACACAAGAAAACCTCCCTCCAAACCCCCTAAACAAAGCCCCAAATAATCATAAACCCCCCCCCAACAAAACACAAAACCAATTCCTCGTTTTCCCGTCTGTACTGGATATTTTCCTTTAAAAGCTGGATTCTTGTTTGCCTTCCATATATTGGCTCCCTGGCTTCCAGGTGAGCAAGGCACGTTTTATGGTGTTACCTTTGTAAGCAAACACATAAATTGATATTCCTCAGCAGTTCCAGGAGAATTTTCAGAGCATGGAACCTGCCTGAATGTGGCACTTTATCCTGACACTTTCAGGCATCTTTGTCACGTGTCACACAGTCAGACTCTGCCTTAATATAATTTACAAATCTGTTGAGTATTTAAGAAAAAAAAATACTTTTTTTTTTTTTTGAGGTTTCTTATTTGATAAAACATTTACCCACACTACTTTCGTGTTTTCTTTGTTTCCTTTTCCTTCTTTTCCTGATTTCCCTTCTTTCATCAGGCTCCAATATGCTCTTTGCTTCCAGTCTGTGCAAAAGCTGTGTTGTGTGGTGGAGAACACATGCTTTCAACATGAATTTTCAATGTTGGTTAATATCGTTATTGTTGTCAGCAACATCTTAGGGCCACTTGCACCAGAATCAAGTACCCTTTCAGTAAACTTTGGCATCAATTTACATTTTCCAGCTTGCTTATGCTAGAAAATGCAAAGTCAGGAGACAGAAGTTAGAAAAATACTGCTAGAAATGTTTGGCTTCTGCAATTACTTCATGATTTTTCTTTCTACATTGTTTGCCTTTTCTCCCCCCAAAGTCTGGTGTGTTTATAAGCCACAATTTGAGACTCTCTATTTCCATTCAGGGAGATTGCCTCCCATTAGCAGGCCCGCTCAAGAGTGACCTACAAGACCTGAAGAGAAAGACCTACTCAAAATTACCATTTATGTTTAATTACTATTATGTTTAATCGGTGATGTTTTGACAATCTCATGGAACAGTGCTTTCAGAGAGTCAGTAACATTAAGAGGATGGTGATGTTTTCACAGATACTCCCTAGCAACAGAATCAGTTGACTTAAGTTATCAGAAATGAGTTAGTTGATGGAGTTTAATGAGAACAGTTTTTCATTACAGCCTGTTTTATCTGAAGTCTCACATGCACAGAGTTCTGCAATCTTGGGTTGCAAACCACGTTCTAGTACTCAATTCCAAACCAAAAACTGTTTTCAGTCACTCTTGAATGAAAATTTTTGGCATTCTCTATTGATAATGTTACGGGTTCCAGAGACAAAACAGAAAAAATATTTTACACTCGAAGACTTTTGTAACAGATTGATAAAAGGTCAACTGCAAACTCCCAGTAAAGAGTAGGAAGCCATTTTTGCTTCTCTTCCCTTGCATGGAGTCAGCTCTGCTCCACAAGATGCCTGTAGGTCAGTTCCCTGGTGTGTAAGTGTACAGCACATGAAAAAAAAAAAATCACTTACCTGTGCTTCACACTAACCCCCTCTGTGCAGAATTTTCCTGGAAGCACATCCAGGTCTATACCAATGCTTCATCTGGTCTTAGGGGATTCCTGAGCTTCCTCTGCACTCACTGTGTACTGTGAGTACGGCTGGGTGTTCTCATTGCTTTCACAAAGGGGAGTGTTTTGCTCTTGCTCTTCCTGTGAGGTTGGTGTAGGAAGAGGGGCTGAGGGCAGTGGTTCTGAGCCCTGTCCCCAGTCAGCTCCACCAGGAGCAGTCACGTTAAAGCCGTGTTGTGGCTGTCAGGAAGAAGCACAGTGTTCTTCTCAGTCTCAGAAGCAGGTCACAAATTCAGAAAGGCTGAATGGAAGCATTACCTTCTGTTGGTAACCCACCTTCTGTTGGGTTTTAAAGTTTTGATGTTTTGTTTTCAGTGTTTGGTTCAGCTGTTATGCCAGAGGAAAACAGAAATAGATGATTCTTTACAGTATCAAATCACACCTTTCAGGAGAAAATGTTCCAAAGAATGAGCTATTCAGGCTTTATTGGCTGTGTTTTAAGAAGTCACAAATATTATGACCTAAATAATTCCATTTTTGGTGATTTTTATGCTGGAAATACGATTCATTTGTGAATGTGAAGGAGAGAAGCAAAAACTTTTAAGAACAAGAAATAATTGTTCTTAAATACAGAAAATGATTTCTGTTCTAGGTTGTTTAGCATTCACTAATTTTCTGAAAGATGTCAAAGCATCACTTTGTCCATCCATCTGCTCGTAGAATACTGTCACCTGGTTTAAATATATTTCAGCAGAGTTTGAAAAGATTGTATTATTTGTGAGCTGGAAGGTAAAGCACAGCTCTTACTCTGCAACTGAAATGTTGGATAAACCTTTGTAACATACTGTTGGAACTGCTTTCTAGATTTCACCAGTAAGAATTGCTTAGTCCTCACAGCCTAAAGTTTATTTTCCGTGGCCCAAAACAAGAACTGTAAATCAATGTCACCCTGCTCACTTCAGAACAGCGGTGTTGATTTATTTGGTTGGGAAAGTGACCTCATTAGCCCGGCTGAGCAGAGGTCAGGTGCCACAAAGATTGAAATCAAGAGCAATACTTTTCAGTAGGAACTTTTAAGTAGCTTTTCTTCAGGAACATCAGAAATTTAAAGCCTGATTGTATGGACTTTACCGGGGCAGGCAGTGTGTTCTGGGACATGGTTGGGAAGTCAGAAAAATCTCTCCAGTCACATCAAGCTCATATTTTTTTATACCATTCACTTTAAGGTGAAAGGTTTTGGAGTTTGGTTTTGGATTTTTTCTCCCAGAAAATTCGTCAAGGAGACTGTGTAAATGCTTGTCTACTTTTTGGCCATAGTCAAGGATGACCTAAAGTTTACTGTTTATCTACTTTTCTTAAAAATTCAGCAGTTAAAGGCTTGTAATGGCAGGGGGGTTGGAGCTTGATGTTCTCTAAGGTTCCTTTTGACTCCGTTCTGTGATTGTATGTTAGAATGAGTTGCTGTGAGGTGAATTGGTCCAGACCTAGTGCTTTTCTAGTTTGTTCTGTTTATCAACATCCAATACAGTGTCTCTGGCTTCTTAGGGTTCGGCTCTGCCGTGTGGCAGCACCAGGCAGGGCAGAGGGGAGAGGCCCATGGGCAGCAGGAAGGCACCCATTGCCTCCTCACTATCCCTGCACTGAGAGTCAGCACCGCCTTTTCCACTTGCACTCTTTCCGCACTGAATCCTTGGCAAATAGTCTCTGGTGCTGTGTTGCCTCAAATCAGATTAGTTTTTTCTTTTGATCCTCCCTAGTGCATAAAAACTAATGTAAAAAGTGTGGATGTGGTGCTTCGGGATGTGGTTCAGTGGAGGACTTTGTTTTAGATTAATGGTTCGACTTGATGATCTTTGGGGTCTTTTCCAACCTAAATATTTCTCTGATTCTCTGGGTTTGGTTTTTAGGTGGAATATCTGATGCACAGCTATGGATTATGAGTTACTGGTGGGACATCAGAGGAGCCAGAGCAGGCATCAGGCGTAGTGCAGAGCAGGCTGACCTCACCCTTTCCATTTCCTCGAGTTTCTCCTGAGCTCAGGAAATGTGGTAATCGGGAATTTCAGTAAGGTAGCTGAGCAGTACAAAAGAAAACACACTGCACCACCAGTGCCTTTGCCCAGCCGGCCCTAAAGTCCACAAAGGACTTAAACCCTTCTCCATCAGAGCTCCCAAAACACGCACGGCCTGGAACAGGAATGGCGCGAGCTGGAGACGCTTCGTGCTTGTTACTTGCAGGGTCAGCCACCCTTGTGGGAGCCCTTTCACAGGCTCTAAGCATTGCTGTGACCCTTCCACAAGGCTCTCTGGAGGAATCCTACCCTCCCTGTTACCTAACAGTTCATAAGTAATTGTTGGTTAATCAGGAATTTTACCCCACACTTCACATCCAGGAACAGATGGGAAACCGCTATGTCCATAATAGGAGGAGAGGCTCAGAGTTTAATGGAATGCATGGTAATAAAAAGCAAAGCAATTGTCACGTGCGTTCTGGCTTGAATCATGACAAGAAGCAGATGTGTGGCATGCCTTTTCCTTCGCTTGTACGCATGCCAAATGGTGCAAAATTCTTAAATGTTTTCTGCTTTTTGTTGCAATTTAATCTTCTCCTGAATAAACTGAACATGACAGTGAGTCCATCCAGAGCGGTTGCAGAGTTTGACATTTCTGTGACTTTTCAGAAAGTGCTTGATTTACATTTATTTTGAAGGAAAGTAAGGGAAGGATTATATTCGTCCTGTGTTGAAAAGATAAGTATGTTTTCAGGTTAGAAACCATAAAAAGCATGCTTGCTGTTTACAAGTAATGGCTATATTTTAGCAGCTCAGAGACACTGAACTCTCTTCTACAACTCTCAGCTTTATTTTTTTGGTGTGTTTCGATGCACAGAAGCCTGCTCAAAAATACAGGTTTTGTTAAATCCAGCGAATCCAGCATGAAGGCTGTGGCATGTGCACGTACCCCTGTGGGTGGGGACAGAGCTGTCTGGAGGATGTGTGCCTGAGGGGTGCCTGCCCCATTCCTGCTGGGTTTTTCAGACAAGTTACAGTGAGTGCAGATTTCCACTGCTGTATAAATGTGTTATCCTGGTCCGAGCCTTCCCGAGCTCTTGTGCTCTGTGGCAATGAGTTCTACAAGCTGTTTGTGTATGGTGAAGAAGCTCATTTCCAGTCTAATCCTGTGATAAACAGGGTATGGGGCTCATCCTCATGCCAAAACCTGCATGGCCCTTTTGCAGAGAGTCAAGTGATGATGAGGCCAGCCCTGAGTTTTTAAGCAACTTTGTAGATGGCCCACAATTTAGACAACTGAGTCCATTAACTGAGAGAACTTCCTTTAACCAAATAAAGCTGGGTAATAAACTTGGAATAATTTTCAAGATGCCTCTTTTGAGATAGTTGTAGAAAAGACACTCTATTTTAAATATCCGAAGCAGATTTGTGAAATGGCTGTAAAGCTGCAAAGTTGTTTCTGAGCTTGAGCAACATTTCAAAAGAGAAACTGTGTTTGCCTTTCTGCAAACACAGTGAGGGTAATTGCCACTGCTTTCAATGCATCTCTTGCTTTCCTAGGCAATAGAAGTAAACTGGGGTTCTCTCTATCCTCTGGCTTCAATGATTGCCTGAGATTCAAAAAGCAGTGCAGAGATCAGCTTAGCTTCTTGTGTGCGGGGGTTTGAGCAAATGCAGTTAAAAAGGGAAGATCTCAAAATCAGGAGGGAGAGAAATGTCACTAAATGTTGTAATGCTTGACTGGGAGTGGTCCAGCTAAAACTTGCTGATAAAGAAAGGTTAGCAGAATTCTTGATCCCTTTAACCTTTCTCTCCGTGCCCTTTTATTGATAATAGCAATAATATAACCAGATGGTTTTCAGTCACCTGGGAAGGGCTCCTTATCGCTGTGTAAAGCCACAGAAAGGGGTGGATTTTAGCACAAACAGCAGACAAAATCAGCTTTTTGAGAACTACTCTAAATGCTGTTCATCCCAGCACACCTGGAAGCATTAGATTTGTCTTTGGCTATTGCTGGTACATGTCTCAACTGCTCACATAACTCTGAGAGATGCTGAAGAATCCTTAACATATGTTAAGTGTTCTTAATGTTCATTTTTTAGTAAGATTAATGATTTGAAGCTTTTCTACTGAAAACCATGAAATAGAATTTCAAGTAGAAGTCTTGCTTTAATCGAATTACCAAGCTAAACAGAAGTTTTCAAAGACTCCAGTAGTGTTAAATTCAGTCTTACTCGGGGATGTAGACGTTTTGTGACAGTTCCATGTGGAGACTAGAGCTGGTTCCCTCTTTTGAGTTCATTAATACCTCTTGTAACTTCTTTTTCTGGTCTACGTGTCCTAATTCTTCAGACAATTCAGGAGAAGAAATGGGAAAAAACCAAAACTACACCACTTTAAGGCATTTTGTATTATAAAATGTTGTCTTCGTGCTGTTGTATAAGATTTTTCCATTCTGATTCTGTTAATTAAAAAGTATCCCAGCCTCCACAAATAATTCCAAGAAAATGGGGACCACGAGCAGAATTTACTGCACAGAGCATGATCATTTATATCATCAGTTACATACACCAGTCTGTTCTATTACTGAGGAGAGCAAAGATGCAAATTCAGGATGAGCTGAATGGTTCCATTTGAGCAGTGTAAAGGTGCTTGAGGAGACACTGTATGGCTGTGGGGAAATGGCTGCATCTTTTAATTGCTCATGGCCAGGCTTTTTTTCAGTACAGTTCTTTTTAAGGCATGAATTTTTGTACGCGTAACTGAATGCCACTGAAATTCTTAATGTAATGCACTCAAACATGATCTCCTGGTCAGGGGAGAAATCCTGTAGGAGTAATAAAACACATTAAGTAGTTATTTAAAGTAAGCACAAGGTTTGTTAATTGCATTCCCTACAGAAATGGTAATAAGGATTTCTTATTCCTTGTTTGCAGAAATAGTGAAATTACAGCTTTTGTGAGAACCTGTAAGAGTAATTGTCTGAAAAAATCTCCCTGGAAAAGAAAAGATTACACATTAGTCCTGTACTTCTCAGCTCTGCAGCAGCTCAGCAATCCCACCAGAGCCACCAGGGCTGGGAAAGATGTGGAGATGAGGCAGCCAGCAATATTTCACACCGATGAGAGATGTGTGTTTAGGGTTAAGTATTCAAACCTGAATTGTGTGAATGTGCCGCCCTAAAACAAGAAACCATTTGCTGGTGGAAGATGTTTGAGAGGGTAGTTACAAAGTTTAGATTGCTTTTCCCCACTTTATTCCCACCACACATTGCAGTTTAATATTGTTCAGATGGGTTTGGGTTGTTTTTTTTTTTTCTGCAGGATGTGCACAATTTTTCAGTGTTTTTTT
>VZTE01005060.1:774860-788518 GCA_013397775.1 Eulacestoma nigropectus | reverse complement strand
TTTGGGTTTTTTTTTTTTTTTCTGCGGGATGTTCCCAATTTTTTTGTTTTTTTTTTTTTTTTCGGGAGCCTAAAAATGCCACTTCTGAAAAAAAAAAAAAAAGCCCTAAACCTAAAGGCAGCTTACTTGATGAATAAGAGCAATCTGTAGATTCCTGAGGTTTTTGCAGAGGAGGCAAGTGCTGACCTGAACTTTTGTCTGCCCCATGCCTTCCCCCTCTGCCTTGCACTGAGGATGGATGTAGCAGGTGAGCTCCTGTGGCATCTGGGGAGTGTTCTGTGAGGTACCAGTCAGCCTCCAGGCTGTCTGAGAAGGAGGGAGAAGTCAGTGCTAAGCACCTCCCAGAAATCCTTGCATTTCTATCCCAAATACCTTTTATTCTTCACCTGAGAAGCTTCTTTAAAAATTATCTACATTTGGAACAACATTTCCCCCTTAACTAGAATGCTGTTTTATATGAAAATAAAGGGCTGTTGTCATACACTCCTTTTGGGCAAGCAGTCAGCTGGGTAAATATGCAGTATGATATGATAGCAACTAAACACCTTTCTTGCAGAAATTATTTCTGCAGCAGGCATCTTACAGTTATTTCTTGAGTTTGTTCTCATTTGCCTTCTTCTCAATGTGAATTGTTTCAGAATTTCTGTCTGAAGTTTCCAGCATTTAACAGCTCTGGCTGTTTAATAATGATCACTAATTAAACAAGCACAAGTTGCCCCTCTTCCATGTGGAAAAGTCATGTGCTGCATTTTTCCTGTTCCCTTGGAGTTATCAGTGCTCTGTGTTTCCCCGCTTACACAAAAAGTGTTCTCCCCTCGCCTCCCTGGCGCTCCTGCAAAGCAGAGAGTGCATCTGGAGACGTTCCCTGGCCAGCACTTTCTGAGTCACGTTTGTTAAGTATTCTGAGAGAGCAGCTCACTTCAGATCGAGCCTGTGGGCTTTGAAGTCTGGTCACCCAGCTGGCTGGCTTAATGCTGAATCAGAAATTCCATCTTGCTGTTGTGGTAGAAAATACAGTGATCCCCTGAACACAGCTTCCATCTGACACGCTGGCAAGCGAGCTCTTACTTCTGCTTCTTGACGCACATTCCACTTGTCTCTCAGAGGAATGGGAGACTAATGTCTTGTCAGTGCTTTGATTTATGATTAATTGTTAAAGGACCACATTTTCTGCAGTAACATAAGATTTGGGAGTGGAAGTATAAATTACTGTATTGTTTTCTTTGACACAAATAGCTGCTTTGGCTTCAGGGAGTTTTATCTTGCCGTGTTTAAGTCTCTTAATGATACTAGCAGGTACTTTTTCCTGCAGAAGATTTATTACTTTCCAGTGAAGAAAGGGATGACAAAAGTATTAAAAAAAAAAACCCAAGACAGACACAAACCTTCCTCCTGTTTTTGCTCTGGGGCTTCCTACCTTTTTTTTTCCTGTAAGTCTGGAGATCTGTGTGGAACTATTGCTGAAGCAGCTGTGCTGTTGCAGTTTTGCACCCAAGTTACCTTTAAAATTGTTTAAAATGGTTTCTTTTTTTGTTTGTTTAATTGATGGTTTTGCCTGTGTTTTTTTAAAGACAAGCATCCTTTTAATTGCCAGAACTTTCTTCTTCCACTTTCACATGCATGGGAAGGAGAAAGAACAGTGAGAATGTGCACTGGGAGGTGAAATGCCCTAAAACACCTGGGCATAAATTTCACATTCCTGTTTCCTTCATGTCTGTTAGGTAACATTTTCCTCTGCCTTGACAGAATGAACTGTGTGTGTCAGAGCTTCACAGCCTTAGAAGCTCTAGCAGGCAGCCCACAGAGGCACAAACAGGTAGATAACTGGTGGTGACACTGACAGAGGTGACGAATGAGTGTCTGTGTCACTTTGCCTATTGACGTGGCACTGGGCTACAAGGGATTGTGGCAATTAAGAATTAAGAAAAACACTGAAGAATTAAAATTCATCTTATAGGAAGGCTTTCTAAAGGTACACATGTGCTGGCTGGAAAAAAAGTACTGAGGGACTTTTAGCAAATGAGAAGATGAATCCAATTGGTTCTACCCAATGGAGCAGCATCATTTTGATAAACTAATTAACAGTGACAGACTCCGTCCTTGGGGAGACTCTTAACCAAGTTCTGGATCGTTTCTTTGAGTCAGCCCCAGAAAATGCTTGGCTGTCAGCTCCATCCTGATTGCTGCCAATCAGCGAATTTCCTTCCAATAAATTAATTCCAGGCACACCCTGTTGGCTTGGCTGTTCACTTTCAGCCTCAATGCTAACATCAGACTTTGAATAAAAAACACCTACAACTTCACAGGGACAGCTTTGCTGCTTCTCAAGCCCGCTGCAGTGGTGTTTGGGATGGCATGCAGTGCAACTCTTACAAGACTGTTCCCATATACTTGCAAACTCTTGACTGTTTTGGCATTCCTGCAGGGTTCTTAATTAAGCGCTCCTTTATGAGGAAAAAAACCATTACGCTTTAATGTGTAAGATTTTTCTTGGAGTTTTTTGGGAGTTGGGATTTTTTCTTGGTTTTTTTTTTTTTTAATCTCAAAGGAAACTAAAAAGTCCTTAAAATGTTGATGTGAGAGAAGTTACTTCTCACTTCTGTTGACCATCTCTTTACTTCCCTGTGTAATTCTCAATTTTATATACACCTTGAAATGCGGGTTTATGCAGTTCCACACTTAGAAAGATTTAGGTTAGTTTTGCATGCAGAAAGGTGTTTGTATGATTTTTTGGCTTTCCTCATAGTTCTGAAGGCAGAACATCAAATAGCTCAGAGGTACAGGGAGCAGGGGTGAGTATTCTTTGCACCAATGATACAGAAACACTCAGTTCTTCCTCGTTGTATTTCAGCCTTCAGAGAACGTCTGTGATCTTTAAAGCTGTTTGGAAAAGATGGTTGTGGGTTTTACACCCAACTATAATCCAGTTCTTCAGCTTTTAAGGGCTGAGTTGACTGCAGTGGTAGAGAATCAAGCTCTAAATCAGGAGTGACGTGCTGGTGAAGTCAATAATGCAGATCAGAGCTCCAGAGGGAGGGCTGCCCTGCATCTGTCTCGGAGCAGGAAGGGTGGCTCAGTCCAGCGCCCCAAACCCAACTGCTCAGCACCTCTCCCTCCTCACAGGACGTATTAGCACTGTGGGCAGGAGAAGGTGCCAGACAAGGACTTCTCTGTCTTTCTCACCCCCTGTCATGTTGTCCTTCTTCTGACGCTGCCAGGTACCAGTGATTTCCATGGTGACTTGGAGCAGTCCTGGCTCCTTGCGAGCATTCCTGGCTCCTTGCGAGCATTCCTGGCCAAAGCCAGGCATAGGGGTGACAATTTTTCACTGAGACCAGGGAAGAAATGACAGTAAGACTAAAAATAAGCAGTAGAGATGTCTGTCTGTTTCCTCTCTTGAAAATACACCCAAGGTAAAGGAGAGGAAAGGCGAACACATTGGGTTTCTTCCACAGAGCTGCCTGTGACTGGGAGTCTTTCCAAGATGAGAGAGCATCTTAAAAAAAACCCCAAAAAACCAACAAACAAAAGTACACCCCTAGAATATTTTGTACCTCAAGCATGAGCTATCTGAGGGGAAAATGGAAAGATGTCCACAGTTGCCGCTATGTTTGTGTCTCCTTGGGTGCATTCAAGGACCTCCATGGCTGGTGGAAGTGCTGCTGGAAGTGCTCTGACCCACTGGCACAGCTTGCTCTGGAGTAACAGCCCACAGTAAGTGCTCTGTGTTTTTCAGAAAGACGACGTGTGTGGGTTTTTAGGGAGTTTATATAAAGAAGTAATGGAAAGATTGCTGTCCCTTAAGCCCTGCGAGGCCGGTAACACTCCTGTGCAGCCCACACGGGAATTTCACCTACACGCACAGAAAATGGTTTTCATATGATGTGGAGAAAATATGACAGCAATTCCATGGTCTTGCAGAATCAGTTGAGGTGCCCCAGTTATATTGTCCCATCCTCCCAGGCTATTTGATGATTCTTTTTCATTATACAACAGCAGATAGTGCCCTTCAGTCAAATCTTGCAAGTGAAAGCAATAACACGTTAGCAACTACCAATATCAGTAAAGTAAGGTTCCTCGGACCAGTATGTCTATATATATAAAAATATATATGCACACACCTTCCCTGGAACCCTTAGTTTGAAATGACTGCTTCCCTGACCCATCATGCAAGGCAAGCTCTCCACAGCCCCTTGAAAACGGATATGGGAACATTTCCCAAAGCTCCACTTAATGAGCTGTAAAATGTTTTTTATTTACCAAATCCCAGCAACCCAACCACAGCCTGAACAATATAACCAGCTCCCTGCTCCCTAGAGCTTTGAAGTTTTTATTGTACGTAGAAAACAAGTTTTTGAGAGAGAATTCTTCACCGTCTTTTCTCTTGGGGCTGCATCTTCGCCCTTTTCCCCACAAGCCCAAGTAGCTGTGCTGTCCTGTGTGGGGCCCTGCCACGCTGGAGGGAAAAGGCTTTTCCTCCCTAACCAGTGGGTCTGCTGTGTGATTGTTGCCATGATCCTTAGTCTTCAGTAGCCCTTATTCCTGAGGGACATTGGAGAGAAAGATTTCTATTACGTGCATGTTTTGTCCGTGCCAGATACAACAATGGTGAGGGAGGAATGCCAGGCATTTTTGGATCAGTGTGAGTTTTGGTTCTCAAAGAGCTCAGTTCTTGTCCCAGTTGCCCCAGTCATGATTAACAATATCCACACTGAAGTTCACCAGACACTTTTTCAACTGCTGTAAATTAATGTCTCCATGACAGGCACACATTCCTGGTGTTTTATGCCCCATGATGAGTTGGTAGAAGGACTGAGTCTCTTGAGATGAAAACTGAGTCAGTCAGGTCCTGCAGTTTTAGAATGGATCATCCTATTCCACGTGTGTAAGCTTGGAGTGAGCAGTGAGCCCACCGAAGGCTCAGCATTGTGATTCCATGGAGGAATTGCTGGGAAAGCAGTGAGAGTGTCTCTGAGCACTGTCCCAGATACTTCTCTCACTCAGAGCAGTGTTGCTGCCTGTAACCATGGGCAAAGTGAGAGCCTGGGAGTGAGTGAGGGTGCCGTATTGTGAGGATAACATGTTCTCTGGTTGTAATTTAAGTTGGAAAAGAGGCTGATAATCCTTTTGAAAGTTGGTTGCCATTGGAAGAATTGAAGAAAATAGGTTGGCAGAGGACCCAAAGAAATCAGATCACTTTTTCTAGATGTACTTAATGCTACTCGGAACAGTATTTTCAGTAAAATTAATGCATTTAGTGCCAAGGACTTTTCTGATCTTCACCTCCAGCTTTGGAAAGTTTCTATTGGAAAGAGTTTGAGATTTTTTTTTGCTACTTTGATGGTTTATGATGCACATGCCTTTTCTATCTGATATTCCACCAGGAGCATCAAGGTAGGAGAAACAATATATGCCCTAGCATTGCATTAGTGTAAGTCATGATGGAGTTAGTCATCTATAATTCATGGATATGACCTTTTGCTCAAATCACAGTATGTTGTGAAGTGGTGCTGGGCTGTCCATCACTCTCACTCTTGTCAGCAGCTACAGTCACACTATTAAATGACTGCAAAACAGTGCAGAAGCCATACTGATAATATATTCTCCAGCTCGGCTTCTTTCTCTCCCCTTATATACGTATTTATGCCATAGTTGTTTTTAAACACATTTTGGAATTCTGATCCTGTTGGATGAAATTACTCGAACTGATCATCTGATTTTAGATCCTGTTAGGAGAATGACACCCAGGGCCTGATGCTGACACCCAGCAGGGTGTGTGATCACAGAGCTGAGCAAGGCTGGGGGATGAAACTTAAAGGTGTGTGGAGCTTGGCCTGTGTAGAGAAAAGGCAGTGGGGAGGTGGTGGTGTGGGGTGGTAACTCCTCTGAGTCAAAAGAGACTCAGAAAAACCATCAAGGCTTGCGTTTCTTCCTTCTTATGGGGAGAAGAAGAAGGGTTTGGCAAGTCTGATGTTTAAAGTGTGGATCTGAGGAGATACATGAGTTAAGCCACAAGTCCTGCTCACAGACATGACTTAGTCTTCCCTTTGTCTCAATTTCTTGTCAGTCACACAAGGATAACAACCCTGCTTTTCTCCCAGTTTCGATTTCTGTTTCCATCTAAACCATTTCAGGTGAAATGAGGTTGAAAAAAATTTCAGTGGGAGCCAGCTCAGGTGGTGGCACCCACAACCACTGCTTCTCCAGGTGAGCAGTCACTTGTGGCAGGAAGGGATGCAGGTTGGGCAGCCAGGAAGACACCACTGGAGGCAGCATGCTCTTGTCTGTACCCTTGCAGGTTTATTTTGTTCAGATGCTTCCAGTTTCCTCAGAGTTAAGCAACTTTACTGTTGCCAGGACTGAGTAATAGAGAATTGTCTTCTAACTCAGAGGTATCTTTGATGTGTGTACTTCTCCATGCCATCTGAGCCAGCACACAAGCCATGAATATGCTCCAGTAAATCACTGCTGCTTTTCAGGAATGCCCAAATTGTTACCCCTGTTCAGGGGACTTTTTTCAGGACAAAGAGATGGCTTCTTCCTGGAAGTCGAATCCCCGTCTGGAGGTGCTCATTTTCTCCCCTTTCTCCCCGTGCCTTGCCATGTGTTCGTTTTCCTCCAGTGCATTTCACCGGTTTGGATTGCTCGCGCTGTCTGGTTTGAACTCTGCCAACACAATCAGGGTGTGTTTTCAAACACTCACTCCAACACCTTTGCTTTGGGAAGGGGCTGCAGTGAATGCACGCAGGAGGATTGTGCTGAATCCACTCAGGAGACACCGTGGTGTCTGGCATCTCATGTCGAGCTCGTCCTCTATCCAGCCATTCATTTGTGCTCCAGTAAGAGCCCGTGAACACTTCGCTTTTGCATCACTGGTGGTGTCCATCTCTGTGGTGCAGGGTGTTTTCTCATCTCAGGAAGAAAAAGAATGTTAAAATTCTCACTTCTGGTCTGTTTCTAAAGTCTAACAATAACTTCTCTTACACGACTTCAGTGCAGCTTTCAAACCATATTGTTAGTTCTTGGGGGAAAGGAAGGAAAAGGTCAACTCCCAGTTCACTGACACAAGCAGAAAATCTGCACAAGGTGCAACCACATTTTTTAATTACACATTTGCCTACTTTGGAGAAGCATAAATGGTTACACGTGGTACAAGGTGATGGAATGGGGCCTTGGATATGTGCTGGGATAACTGAGGTAAAACTCAGCTACATGACTTCATCTGTTATATAAAGCCTCTCAGAACTTAATGATGCCAGTTCAGAAGTTCATAACTTGGGTGGCTGGGCAAGATGGGGTGTTTAAACATCATGGTGAGGGCACATTGAGTCCACTTGACCTGGGTCACTCCCTGAAAGCTGTGGTGCTTTTGTGGTCCAAGCTCCCTTTGCTTTCCCACAAATAATGCTGTTCCCCAGCTGGTGGAAAGCTGATAAACTCTTACAGTCAGTGGTACTATGATCATTTATTCCAGTTCAGCAGCTCAGCCACCACTTTTCCTCCCAAGACCATAAATACGTTCTCAGCATCATCCTGATTCTCAACCTTTCTTTAATATATACTTTTCTCACCCAAGGCCAGCCCTAATTTTCTCATTCTTCAGTGGACGGGGAAAAAAATTGGCAGAACTTGCTGTCGGCTTTTTCCTCTCCTTGTTGTTTCCATTAAATACACACTCTACACCCATAGCACAAATACAGAACGTGTGGGAGGAGCAGCCGGTGGCTCGGGTGCCTGCACCGAGTCAGAAAAGGGCTCCATTTGTGTGAAAGGCCTTTAGTGGAGGAAAGGAGACTTCCAGAAGAAAGAGAAAGTTGTCCATCTTCCAGGACAGCAGCAATCTGGAGAGAAGCTGCCCTACACTCCTTTTTCTTCTGCAATTGCCCCTCTCAGTCCCGCTGTCCCTTGTTCAGAAGTAAAGAAGCAGTAACCAATGGCCTGTTGGGTGTGACAGGCACCTGAGCAGGACCTAAATGCATTGTAGTACACCACCTCTGTGTTGGCTCCTTCAGGTGCCCCTTTTCCTCCTTCCCACAGCTCTGAGAATTTTGTAGCTCACAAATAAATCATTCAAGCCTTTAGGCTGACAGCAGTCAGGTGAGAACACTTTTAGAGCAGGTATACAAGGACTAAGCCATCTGTTTTCATAAAAGTCATTTCATTGAATAGTCTGTGCACTGATTGAGGGCTTGGTTGTTCTGTCATCTGCATGTATGTGGGATGGTGCTTTACTAAGAATAAAATAAAGCAGTTTCTTCTCCCAAAATGTTCTTGGCATTAGCATAGCCCCCCACCCCTCCATGTTGGTACTTCCATCTTCTTGCTAGTTTTCTTGTGTAAAATCCCTGTTCATTGGTAAGTACGAGCAAATTCTTTCATTTAAAATCATTTGTCAAGCTTAAAAGTGCTAAAAATGTGCCTGTGCTGATGCAGCCTTGACCTCAAAGGCTGAGTTTCACACACTATTCCTTGACCTGGCCTGAAGACACTTAAAATCTTTAATCAAACATTTCAGAAGGAGAAATCCTAACACAGTCTCACAATTATTAAATGTTTGGAACAAATGTGTGTTTAAAGCCTGAGCAGAACTAGCCAGGCATTTACAAGGATCCCGACTGAATTGGGATTTTTTCCTGCAGTTAAATATTATAAAAAAAAAAAGCCTTTTCTTCTTCTTTTTATTGGCATAGTTTCCTATAGAAACAAGGTGTCTGCAGTCACCCAGAGTTCTCCTCTGCTCTTAACTTCTCCGTTCTTGGATAACTTCAGTGAAATTTGAACTGGTCTAAGCCCATTTGATGGAAAGGAAGAGCTCTCAACAATATTAGCTTTACAACTCCTGCAAGAATAGAAAGCACAGAGAAACCACATTAATATTTCCATTCATTGAAAAACTGTAAGGTGAGTGCAGCTTTATTAAACATGAAAAAATCCCCAAAGGAAAGGCTTCATTAGTTCTGCTGCTCACAGAACTACCTGTGTATGTAGCAAGAACACCTCCTGAAATATTTAGTCACAATATTCATAACTGGAGTGTGAGGAAACAAGTGGCAAGGCTGTGACAGTCAGTCTGGATTGCAACTTTTGGAGTCCAGAAGTTCCTGACGTGCCCTGAGATACAGGTGTTTAAATAGTGTATTGCTGTAGAGGTGAGCATTAAGTATTACTGATGGGCTTGGAAATTCTACCCTAAATTGTTTAAAGAGAGGAAACAGACAGTAGAAAAGGGATTCATGTGAAGAATTCATGTATAAACTCATTTCCTTGATTTTGATTAAATCACCAAAACAGAATTTTGCCTAATGAGACCGCTTGCTTGCATGAGAGATCACTTCCAGCTGACAGCCCTTTGCAATTCATTATCTAATAAATATCTTTTTATAGGACATTTCTATGGAAAACGTAAGCTCCTGTTAGTAAGGGACTCTCAAATTCTCTTCAGTCCTGCAGAGTCCAGGGAATCAACATTTGCAGTGGATTTATTGCCTGACAGTTCCAAGTCCAGTCCAGCATATGTCATCACTTTTTATTTTATTTTTATTATTATATACACTTTGAGGGACGTAGGAGATGCGGCATTTGGGCTCTGACTCCAGCCAGTAGTGAAGCTGTGAGATTTCTGGTTCCTTTTCACACATCTCTGCTTTGGGTGTGACATCCTTCATGGTGCAAAAAAAGGAGGCTAAAATCTTGCTGTCTTCAACACCGTAGAGCTGTGTTGATTTTACCTGTGTGTGTCTAAAAAGCAGGGCCATTCTTAGCTCAGCATTACAAATTCTGTTTCTCGGTAAAAAGGTCAACAGAAAGTTGGTATTTGCACACTCAAAAAAATGAATTACTACCTAGGGCTCCCTTGTGTTTAATATTTTTCTGTTACGGACTCCATTGGGTGACAATGCTGGATTGAACATACCAGTCTTAAGCTGTTCTGCCTCCTGCTATTTGTACATTGTTTTGCCTTTTGCTTTTAATTCCTAGAAATTGCAGGGGTTTTCCTTCGTGCCTCAAGGACCAACCTTCCACACCGTGTACAACCAACCTTTTCCTGGAGCCATTACACATTGTTCCTAAAGTACACCCATCACATCATTGTGGTGGGAGCCAAGACTCAGGGTGGCTGTTTCCTCCTTTCTGGAATGAAACTGCTTTTGATTCACCAGGGATCTCCCACGTAGCCTTTTATTTTTCAGCCTCATTCCTTCTGATTGGATTTTGACCAGAGCTGAGCTAACAGTTTTGAAGCACACAATTCTCTCAGTGTAATCAAGATCCGTGTAATTCGTGGTTTGATTTTTCTGTGTATCATGCCCTAAGGAATTATTTTCCCCAAGAAAAGATCTTTCCCTTTTAATAGCACTTGGGTTTTCTAGATTACTTTTCAAGCTGCACGGATCACACCAGACTGAAGGCAGCACTATTGTTCTGGTTCCTGGGGTGCCATTGTAAAAACTTTTTTTCCCTGAATATTAAAGGGGCCTTCAGCCACACTTTGTTTCTTAAAGATGTAGGGATAAAATCAAAATGCAAGAATCAGGAGTATTTTATTGACTGTAAATATGTGCAGCTCTTAGGTGGGACAGGTTTTCCACTTCTTTTACCAGTAGGTAGGTACGGGAAGGTATTTTTAAATGAGTGTCATTTAGGTCTTCAGGAAGGATCACCTTTGTAAAGAATATCTTACCTGTCCTAGCATGTGGTAAATAATGAGTACATTGAGAGCCTCTAGATGTGGCTTGGTTTGGTGGGTCAGACCTGGCCAGTGCCACTCAGCTTTTCTCAGACTCATGATGAAGGAGCTTCCTTGCTTCCCACAAACCTACCCAGGAATGAGATTCTTAGTGGAGATGTTCCCTGGGTCTCTGGAAAAACCCTCCAGGCTCTGTGCATGCTGTTCCCCACTCTCTAGGGGAGGGGGCAGACAGTGACCTGGGGCCGTGTGACCTCTTCCAGCCCTTGCTGGAGCTCCCTGTGGCAAAGAGCCGGGGCTCTTGTGGAAATCCATGGAGTGGAAGGAGCTTTCCGTGGACAGGTCTGGGAGGGGGCACAGCCATTGTCCTCATTTGTCTCCTTCATCCCATCAATCTCCACCAACAGGAGGAATGTCAGAAAATTTGGTGTCATATTCCACGTTGAGAAGATGTTTGGCGGTAGTTCTGTGCTAGTGTGAGCTGGCACAGCTGTGTGGGTCCATTTTGACAGAATTACCGGGATCTTTTCTCGTCATGTTTTCAAAATGACCATTTCCCTGTGCCACCTGCCCTCAGCTCAGCCTGAGAGCACTAATGAGGACCTGCAGAGCTGCTCAGAAGGGATCTGCCAGCAGTGCCCTTTCTGCCTATGGTATCCTGCAAAAATACATTGGATTTAATTTATTTGGTTAGGACATCTGGTTTTTGTCTGCTATAACCAATTTCTCTGACTAACCACATCTGGTCTGAGCAACATGCACTATATTTATGTGGCTACAGCAATTTCACCCTGGTTCTAAGATTGCAGAATTTTGTTCATTTATGAACAAATGCTCAGAATTCTTTTGCTAGCACTTCTGTGGAATGGCTTTTGTTCAAGTTACCTTGATAGACACTCAGACACTGTATGCCAAGAACTGGCTTTTAACATGAGTCAGACTTGTTCTTTGGCAGCCTTATTTAATTAAAGAGCCATCCTAAAACTTGCTTTGTCCTCACTGGAGAATTCATTTCTGAAGGTAGCAGAAAAAGCTCTGGAAGATTTAATGACTTTATAAAGAGGTGTTCATTTCCACGGTGAGACTTGGCCTCAAGTGATCCTTCAGGGACTCTGTTCTCAGCCTGGGAATATTTCACTCAGTTTCTTTTGCAGATTCCAGAAGTTATCATTGATGTTTGATACTGTGTCAGACTGCCCTAATGACAAGCAGGTATTAATACATTTTCTCCCTGAAACAGCCAGTCTGGAATGACAAAGCTCTGCAGTTTGTTTTCCGGTCCCTCTGACACCCAGGGCTCCAGATCAAGGCCCTGTGCAGAGCTTGGCCTGTAACTCTTGTGAATACAGTAAATACAGCACTGGCAGGCAGCCAGCATTCATAAACCAGGGAGTGTGTTTCCTCATAAATAATATTAATATTTTGAAATACTACCACCTTCTGGCAGCTAGAGGAGAGGATAGTCAGATCATTTCTCGGTGAAAAACATTACAATGTCTTACGTTATGAGAAGATGTGCTTTCTGGTGTTAACTTTGAATTTTACATTCCATTTTGAATCGTAGAATATTTTGAGTTGGAAAGGACCCACAAGGATCACTGAGTCCAGCTCTGCACAGGTCACCCCCAGTCACACCATGTGTCTGAGAGCATTGCCCAAACGCCTCTTGAACTCAGACAGGTTTGGTGCTGTGCCCACTGCCCTGGGGAGCCTGTTCCAGTACCCAACCACCCTCTGGGTGAAGAACCTTTTCCTGATATCCAGCCTAAACCACTCCTGAGGTCATTTTCTGCAGGAGTTCTGCTCTCAAAGGCCTACTGGCATGGACTTCCAGTGTGTTCTGTTGAGGAAAATGTCATGGACTTTTTCTCCTTCATTTTCCAGCGTAGACATTTGTTTCAGTAGGTGCCCTCAGTCTTCACTGGGAAGAGGTACTCCTTCCATGCCCCCCTTTTTCCATTGCCCCCTCCAGCATTGGTACAGAATTTTCGTAAATATAAGATGAATAAAGCCATTAACAGGATATAATCTTACTAATTTTACCCACTAACAGTTTAGTTTTTGATAGTTTAAATGCTGGTATAGCTTCCTTGCGTAGATCCTCAGTGTGTGTTTGACCTCAGAGACTCAGTCAAGGGGGTTGGTTTTGTTTGCAGTGGAGAAGGAAATGGGTGATGTTCTCCTTGTGCAAATCCATCCAATGAATTCCCAAAAGGTGCTGCTCTTCTATAGGCCCCTGCAGGGGCTTTGAGACAGACATAAGGCTCCCTTCCTCCACAAGGGCCTGGAGGGATCAACTGAATTGTCATGGCAGAGCTGCACCTCTCTGCTCTGGGAGACAGTGGAAGAAATTCTTTCCCCTTGGTCATTTATTGCAACCTGAAATACAAACGTTTTAGATAATCAACCTTCAGGAAAGGGGAGGATTTCTGTGTCTCAGGTTTCTGATCCTGTGGCCAGAGAGAAGTCCACTTACTGGATTGACATAAAAATTCACAGCTGGCAGTTCTTGTTTCATGGGGAGAAATTGATACGTGTTACGTATTTGTTTGGACTTGAGGGTTTCTTCTGTTTGCCTTGGTTTGAAAAGACAAGTATCTGCCAAGGGAGGCGGGAACCTCCCTTGGAATGGAAAAAAAATATGACCCCCTTCCCTCCAAATATAACTTTGAAATGAAGGGGCTTTCAGGCAAAGATACGGGAAGAGGAATAACAGTTCTGTGCTGATATATGTAAAACAAGACAAGCAGCCAAGCCCAGGGGCAGCGAGAGCAAACAGCGGCAGAGCCGGCGCCGGCCTCTCCGGGCCGCGGGCGCTCTGCCCTTGGTGCAGCTCCGCCCGCGGCCGCCAGGGGGCGCCGGTGGCTCCCGGCCGGGCAGGGCGGGTGCGGCGATTCCCGGCCTGCAGGGGGCGCTGTGCCGCCGGCGCGGCCGCCTCTCCCCACACGGCGATGGCGGCTCGGGCGAGGGG